>CM023486.1:37933418-37982115 GCA_013339685.2 Hyalomma asiaticum
TGTCAATCAGGTGATAGAGAAATGCGCGGAGTTTAATGAACCCCTATATATAGCCTTCGTAGATTACGAGAAGGCATTCGACTCGGTCCATACCTCAGCAGGCATGCAGGCATTGCGGAATCAGGGCGTAGACGAGCACTACGTAAGACTACTGGAAGACATCTACAACGGCTCCACAGCCACCATAGTCCTCCATAAGGAGAGCAGCAAGATACCTATAAGGAAGGGCGCAAGACAAGATGACACAATCTCTCCAATGTTATTCACAGCACGTCTACAAGAAGTATTTAGAACGCTGGATTGGGAACAGGTGGGTGTAAGGGTTAATGGGGAATACCTCAGTAACCTCCGATTTGCTGATCACATTGCCTTGCTAAGTAACTCGGGAGATTAATTACAAAGCATGATTACTGACCTTAACAGGCAAAGTATAACAGCGCGACTGAAAATTAATATGCAGAGAACTAAAGTAATGGTCAATAGCCTTGGGCGAGTACAGCGATTTCAGATAGCTGGCGAGGCACTGGAAGTAGTAAGTCAATATGTCTACTTAGGCCAGGTAGTCACCCCTGATCCGAATCATGAGGCTGAGGTGATTAGGGGGATAAGAATGGGGTGGAGTCCATTCGGCAAGCATTCTCAGATAATGAATGGTAGCTTACAATTGTCTCTGAAGAGGAAAGTGTATAACAGCTGCATCTTACCGGTACTCACCTATGGCGCAGAAACTTGGATGTTAACTAAGAGGGTAGCGAGCTATCGAACGGAAAATGGTAGGTGTAACAAGAAGAGAGCGGTGTGGGTTAGGGAACAAACGCGTGTTAGGGACATACTAATAGAAATTAAGAAGAAGAAATGGGCCTGGGCGGGCCATGTAATGCGAAGACAAGACAACCGTTGGTCTTTAAGGGTAACGGAGTGGATTCCTAGAGAAGGCAAGCGTAGCAGGGGGCGGCAGAAAGTTAGGTGGGCAGATGAGATCAGGAAGTTTGCGGGGATAAGTTGGGCCCAGTTAGCACAGGACAGGGATAATTGAAGATCCATGGGAGAGGCCTTTGCCCTGCAGTGGGCGTAGACAGGCTGATGATGATTTGAAAATTGGTATGCCAGAACATGACTGCATAACGAATATAAGTGGCAGATCATAACATGAAAAGCATGACATGCGTGTCATGAGCGGCGTGATTTGCATGCCACGGTCTTGGTGCTTTCCTGGCCGTTTCGTTAATGGGATGTGTACAAAAATTGGTATGCCACAATATGACTGCATGGCGAACGTAAATGACAGGTCATAACATGAAAATCGTGACATGCATATCATGAGCGACATGATTTACATGCCACGAGTTTCATTAATGGGACGTATACGGATATTGGCATGCCACAACATGACTGCATGACAATCATAAATGACAGGTCATAACACGAAAATCATGACATGCATGTCATGAGTGACATGATTTACATGCGACGGTCTTGGTGCTCTCCTGGCCGTTTCATAAGTGGGATGTATACGAAAATTGGTATGCAACAACATGACAGCATGACGAACATAAATGACAGGTGACATGACATGAGATGACATGAAAAGCATGACATGCATGTCATGGGCGGCATGATTTACATGCCACGCGTTTCGTTAATGGGATGTATACCAAAATCGCTATGGCACAGCACGACAGCATGACGAACGTGAATAACAGGTCATAACATTAGAATCATGACACGCGTGTCATGAGCAGCATGGTTTACATGCCACAGTCTTGGTGCTCTTATGGCCGTTTCTTTAACTTCATATGTACCAAACTCGGTATAGCGAGACAACAATGCAAATCCATTTTAGGCTCCTGATGCGTGCTTCGCATTTCCTTGATTGCCACTGCAAGGGGGATCTACCATATTTTGCTTATATAACCTACACTGCCCAGCACCTCCTCTCGACAGGTGGCGTCGCGGGGCGTCCCGCTGTTAGTATGGAGGACACTCTGGAAGACGGGCTTGTAGTTCAGTCACCTCGAAACAAAATTATGTTCCTCGTACAATCATATTACCGTCCAAGCTATCTTGTGTAAAGTTTGTACTTAGGCTGTAGTTTACAATTTTTCTAATGGATTTTTCGTTAAGAATTTTTTTTTTCACTCACGCATGCGCGCCAGGCATAGGGCCCGCGTGGTCGGGGTGGTTCGGGGTGATTTTTAGATGCAAAGTACCTTATGGCGGGGCGTTGGCCGTCCCTCCTTCCCGCGTCCCACACTCGCACAGCGCATGCGCGTCCTCTCCCCCTCTCTATCCTCTCCTACGCTCCCTCTTTCTCTCCTCCAGGAATCCTCTACTCTACGGATTGGCGCGCACGACAGGTGGTGCGACGGATGCATACTCCCCTGGGGGCGCCACGGTAGTTCCGCGTTATGAAAATGACGGAGCGCGCGCGCTTCCTTCTCTCTCCTGTGCAGCGCCGCAATGAGCGCTCGGGACATCACGCAGCCGCCGCATTCTCTCTCTTCTCTTATGCATTCTTATTCGTCTTCTCAATAAAATTACACCATCTCCCGCTCAAGCTAACCATGCATCTCCCCGCTGCTTCGCATCCACACGTGGTTCCCTTTAGCGGGAGATGGTGTAATTTTTTTTCCACCATATACGCCGTCGCCTATCCCACACGCCGATGGCGAAGCAGGATTTTCTGCTACACGAGCTGTTTAACGCTTTCGCTTCGGAATAGCACTCTCATGCCCTTCAAATACACGCACATTATCCGGTCTCTCACGTAAGCGCTACGCATAGCCCTCGAGGATTATCTGTTCACGCTATCGGGAGGTCGAGTGATGGACACTCGCGAGGTATTATTAGATCTTCGGTTGCATATCGACGCACCGAGACATATCTCGGAGTTGCGACATCGAAACTGCTAGTGTTACGATTATTGCGCCATCCTAGGCGCCGTGCCTTCTAGGGCAGGGCATTCAGTAGAGCAAATGCTTCATTGTGGTCAGACGTCTCGGCCACGTCGCGTCGGTATTGCGCGCCAAGCAGGGCTTAGCACTGACAATGCTTATCGCATAAATGAAGGTTATAATCAGAAAGCATGGTTCTTCTCGGGCGGCAACTTTCATTTGAGAAAGTGAGAGGCACGTTGCAGGTACATAATATAAGCAGGAATTGACTGCACAATTACGCAAATGAAGAGCCGCTCTCCAGTTTCTTTTAAAAATGCGCTACTGAAGCACTCCGTGCAGACGCTACAACAGCGAAAATGAAATGTGCGGCCTCGGCCTTTATAACTAGGTTAATCGCAGTGGTTGTTTAAATTATTCCTTAATTATTGTTTATGTCTTTGTAATTTCTTAAAGTGCTGAGACGTACGATTGGTTTGGGTTTGTCACAGTTTTCATTTGAAAGATCGCACATTGGGCTTCCCATAATATGTATCATGTGGTAGTGGAGTGTGCTCAAGTGTGCCTCCAGTGCAAGAGAAGTAAGAAGTGCGTGTGGAAATGGTTCTTGTCGTCGGACAGCCAGTCCTTCGCCTAGGCATATGCAGCCTTGGCTCTAATAATGCCACTCCAGAAGTTCAGCAGCATGGTGAGACAATACAATAGATTTCATTTTGACTGATTTGTGAGGCTTTACGTCCCAATGCTAGCAATGATTATGAGAGACGCAATAGTGGAGGGCTGTGGAAATTTCGACCAGCGGGGTTCTGTAACGTACACTGATATCGCACAGTGCACGGGCCTCAAAATCTCGCCTCAATGGAAATGCAGCCGCCGCTGCCAGGATTCGATCCCGCGACCTTCGCACCAGCAGCGGAGTGCCATAACCTCTACACCACCATGCCGGGGCTTGATCAGACAAAACGTCACACAAAATAAACGAAATTCTGTCTGAGTAATTTCAGTTGTTCCGCGTGCTAAAAAGTAACTTATGCGGTGCTGCCAGGATGCTCCATTTCTCTTATGCAACACCTGTTAATCAATTATTTCAACATTCCTTTTCCAGCTGTCAGGATAGGTATCTGTCTGAACGCTAAAACAGAGCAACCTTCTACACAGTGGTCTTGCAACGGTCCCTTCTAAACTTAGTCAGAAGTCCTCCTCAAAACGAACAGTCCAGCAGGCCTACCATTATCCCTAGCCTTCTCATCATCATCATATTCAGCCTGTGTACGCCCACTGCCGGGCAGAGGCCTGTCCCATAGATCTCGAATGATCTCGGTCCTGCGCTAAAGGCAACCACGTTAACCCGCCAACTTCTTAATCTGACCTGCCCCTCTTTGTGCCACCGCCTTCAACACTTGCCTTATCTATTGATCCATTCTGTTACTACTAACATGTCATTAAAGGGACACTAAAGTTGGAAACAATCTTTCTCGTACTAGTGGGCTAGTTTTTCTACAATACCAAAAACACTCGGTAATGTATAGAAAACGCGCAAAAAGAAAATGCGGGCGGCTACACCACTCCGAAGTTCCAGCATAAAGCACGTGACCTCACAGGTCTTTCACGGCGTGTGCCAAGTCCTGCATAGCTATTTATCGGTGAGAAAGAGGTACTTGGTGGTTTAAGGAAGCCAGAGGCTCGACACAGGGAGTTTCATAATAATTGATGCGGCGAATTTGGCGTCAATATGAAAAGAAAAAGGAAGTTGACCTCGCGGCTCAATTGAGGCCGCAGTCCCGGCGCTCGTTTTCTTTCTTTCTTTTTTCCTTGAAGTTTGGCTCTTGCCCACTACGGGGGATTGGCCATGAAGCCGGCGGTTAATATAAAGAGGGGAAAAAAATTGAGCTAAAACAAAGGAAGAATAAAGAATCGGTAACGTAAGTAAGAATGAAATGTTAGAAAAAGATAGGCTATTTATAATAGAAATGAACTATAATAAAATAATTTGAGGTTTAATCAACTAGTGGAAGCAATTTCGAGGTACGAAGATTTGGATTGAATGATGATTAGCAATGAATTCTTTTTGTGTCACGAAGGAAATTGCACATGGCTAAGCAGACGTTCCTGTTGCTATAACCTAGTGAGGACGCTCCAAAGGAAAGAATGTTCTGAGAATTTAGGGGAATGTTTAAATTCCTGAATAAAATTTCGAAATGCCTTTTTCTCTGACTACTATAGCGCTGACAGGTAATTAAGAAGTGATCAATGTTTTCAGGCTCTCGACAATAACAGCATAGCGGAGATGGCACCAGACCAGACCTGTGTAAATAAAAGTTCAATGGAGGGATACGACAGCGAAATTTTGTTATTGCCACTTCCAGTTTACGAGAGGGACACCACTTATTATCCCAAACAAAAGAAAGATGTCCATATTCTTCAATTGGTAACTTCATTTTTAAAGAATCTTGAACTAAAGAGTACTTTCGGAATCTCGACAAAGTAACGAAGGCAGTAGTAGGCACCACGGACATTACCGGCCCATCTAGGGACCACCGCGCGAGAACATCAGCCATCTCGTTTATAAATATGCCACGATGGCCCGGCACCCACACCAATCGCACTTCACGCACGTGGGGAGGAATTAATGATATGAATGTGTTTAGAACAGAAGACTTGGAAGGAGAAGCTGAAGCGAGGGATGTGCATACCGAAAGCGAATCAGTCACTATAACAACTGCCGAATTTTGTACAGGAAGTTTGCGAATGGCTAAAAGAATGGCTAAGAGCTCTGCTTCAAATATAGGAGTATAATCCGGGAGGCGCAAGGTATATGACCAGGAGGAAGTCTCTGAAAAAATGCCCACTCCCGCTTTCTCCTCACGCATGGATGCATCCGTCGCAATTATATCATCAATTCCCAATTGACATAAATGATCTTCTAATAAGCCTATTAAATATCTGGAAGGTAGGAGTTTGGCATTAGAAGGGAATATATTATCCAATTCAATTTTAGCATTGGCCAATGGTTTATCCGTTGAGACGATATCGCAAATGTTAACATCTAAAGCCTCTAGTTGATTCTGCACAAACAAAACTTGAGGTCTGTATATGCGAGACCAAGGCTCATGAAAAAATGTTAACGCTTCAGTGCAGAATACGAAGTGTGACCGCCTCTGTGCAGACGCATAAATTTGCAAATATGTTTTGACAGTGAGGATACGGAATCTGCAAGCTAACGTGGGGATTCGGGCTTCTTGGTACAGAACATGATTTGCAATAAATTTTGGTACCTTGAGACAACTCCGAAGAGCCTCTCGCTCTAAAAGAACCAAAGGATTAATCTTGTATGCCGGACCACCAGAGTATAAAATGCAACCAAATTCTAGAATCGGACGAACATACATACGGTATATCATAAGAAGAGTGTCTCTGCGTAACCCAGAGGGGTGCTGGCCAAGTCTGCGTATCATCCCAACAGCGCGAGTAGCCTTACATTTAATGTGCTCAATATGGTGGCGCCAACTCAGTTTATGATCATAAAACACACCTAAATACTTCATGCACTCTGTTTGAGGGAATTATTTCCTGGCGATACTGAAGGGAAATGTTTACTGGATCATTCAAAGGAAAAACAATAACAGAACTTTTACTAACATTTAAAGTCATGCTAATTTGAGTAAACCATAACTCTAGTCTTCCTAAATAAGCTTGTAAGATTGCATGCAATGAGTGAATATCACCAGCAGACGCGAAGAACGCAATGTCGTCTGCATATACATACACTTGAATGTTATTGTCTAATGGTATTGAGCTTAACAGAACGTTAAATAATACAGGAGATAAAACAGAACCTTGAGGGACTCCTCGGGACTGATTATATTTCAGTGAGGATAATCCACGCTGGGAACAATAAAACTTTCTATTATTTAAAAACTCATACAACCAGTTAATAATATAGCTCGGGAAATTCAAGCTTTTTAATGAATTGAGAAGGATGACATGCTCGACACTGTCGTATGCCTTAGCTAAATCTAGAGTTACTAGTGCTGCATATTGTCGCCTGTGACGAGCAAGCTTAATTCGTCCCTCTAAATCTACATGTGCATACCATATGGAATATCCAGGTCTAAAGCCAATTTGACACGTGCTCAATATTGAGTGATCTTCCAAAAATTTCATGATTCTAACGTAGAGCACTCTTTCAATTAATTTTATAACATGGGAAGTTAGTGCGATTGGTCTAACATTATCAATATGCATATCTACTCCTCGTTTTTTAAGCAGCGGGATAATTTTTGCAAGTCTCCAATCTGGAGGAATCCAACCTCTTTCGAGGGAGTAGTTGACGAGATTTAGGAGGTCCTGAGGAGACACATCAAACAAAATTTTTAGCATGCCTGTCGTAATGCCGTCTGGGCCTGGAGCCGAATTGGGGAGCGACTGAACTGCGCGCGCAAGTTCTTCTATAGTCACCTTCACGAAATCATCTACACATACAGGTTTGGGGAATACTGTTTGTATTTGAGTGGTAAAGCGCCTTCCTAATCCCAATGCAATATCATTTAATACGGCAGACAGTTCTTTTGGAGCTAAAACAACCGATTCTATGGTTACGGGTGCAGAAATAGCCTTACGAAATCGAAGAAATCTGAAAAGAGCTTTCTTGTTTCCACTTTGTGAGAGAAAGCTGTATTGGTTTTCGTCATGAGTAGCTTTGGCTATGAAAACAGTTCTTTTAAACATGGCTGAGGCATACTTGTAGTTACTCCAGTTAGTAGGGCACTGGTTAACAAGGAGTTTTTTCCATGCAGCTTTTCTGCGCCTGTATTCTCGTTCACAATCAGAGTCCCACCAGGCACTTATAGGCTTACTTTTCGCCGAGGATACGGTGAACTGTGCTTTTCTCATAGAGCATTTTAGAACACCACAAAGACTCATCGCTTTAATGTCATTTCCAGAACTGGTCAGTGAAGATAAGCTTGAATGTAGACTTTTTTTAAATTTTGAGTAGTCGACAAAAGTCAGTGTCTGAATATCTAAAGGAATCACTGGATTATTAATGTCCATGAATATTGGGCGGTGATCACTATTTGTTGCAGTATCAACAACAGCCCAAGAAGAGACGAGCAAGCTTGAGCTGGCGAATGATAAATCTAAAACCGATCTTGTGTTGCACCGTACAAAAGTGGCTGCTTTAGAGTTAAGACATGTATAATTGTTCGTACACATCCAATTCCACAACAATTTACCCGATGAATCAGTGCGGTAACCCCAATAAACATGATGCGAATTAAAGTCACCTGCAAAGAGACAGTTTGCTTTACAGAAGCTCTGAATGATGTCCAGAGTACCTTCCTCTTGTACACCAGATGGAAAGTAGCTGTTGACAATGCTGAGAGGAGCACAACCTGGGAGTGCTAGTTCAAGCACTAAAATTTCGTAATCACTTGATATTGCCTGATAAACCAGTTTCGCTCTATGGCAAAATTTTGTTGATATAAAAAATGCCAATCCTCCACCTCGTGTATTCCTGTCCAAACGAAAACATTTATAATTTGGTAATTGATAATTTTGACCTGATGATAACCAAGTTTCTTGCAATAAAACTATGTCGGGAGACTGTTGAGATATAAGGTAAAGTAAATCAGTAGTTGCAGAAAGTATAGATCGGCAGTTCCACTGAAGAACCCTAAGGTTCCCTATTTTGCTGACAAGCGAGCAGCCGCAACTGCTTGATCCAAAATACTATCTTTTAAAAGGTCAGTTCTGGTCAAGGGCTCTTTCACACATTTTTTGGCTTTAGCATTAGAAGAATTCTGTTTTTTGTTAGTAGGTGATCTGGTGCGTTTAAGAATTCGAGCGTCCATGTCTACATCCTGAATATCTTGTAAACCTGAATCAGAAAAGCAATCTTGACTAGTGTTTTGTGAATTAGAAGGCCGTAACTCATTATTGTTAGGAACGTCTGATTGGGACCCAGATGAAGAATTAAATAAGCTAAAAGGATTCTGGAAGCTCTTAGCGAACTGCTCCGAAATACCAGCCAGCTGCGAGGATATGACTTGGGCCAATGTCTCAGAGACAGTCAGAAGAAGTTTTTCTAGTGATTTTTCTACTGCTTTTTCAACGATGGTCGAAATGGACTGAGCAACTGATGCATCCATAGCGAGAGGCGAACGGGCTGTAATTCCGGCATATCCATGCATCCTGCTCTGAACTTCAGCAAGAGCGTCTCGACGCGAACAACGCCTTCTCTCGATAATTTCAATAACCTGCAGTTCTTTAGACCGAGCAGGACAATCGGTGTGATCAGCTGTGCAACTGGCTTGGCATAGGCAACATGACTGATTATCAGACTTGCAATCTTCAGCACTATGATCAGCTCCACAAACACGGCACCGAACATTAGATCGGCAACCGCTTGCGCTATGTCCATATCGCCAGCATTTGCCACACTGTAGAGGGCGTGGGGCAAGGGGTTCTACCTTGTAGATTAACGGCCATGCTTTAATCTCCGAGGGACGCGATGTGCCTGCAAATGTAGCAATAATTGTCTCGGTTGGAATCCTGACATTATTAACTAGCCTGTTACAGCGGTACACTGACACAACGCCTGCTTCAGAAAAAATCTCCAAGACTTCCGCCGGACTTAGGCTGACATCTACACCTCGAACTAGGCCTTTACAACAAGCAAGGTGGGGAGGGATGAAGCAGCTCACCGGATGAGTGGCAAAGGAAGTGCAATTTAGAAGATCTCGGATACAGGCCTGGTCTGGTGAGCAGCAGAGAATCCCGCCTCGTCCAAATTGACGAACCTCGGTTATTTGAAGGAAGTGTGGCGTAGCCGTGCGAAGCTCTGACTGGATGGCCTTAGGGTTCTTCATGCGAATGGCCCCACCATCCGTCGGCACCAAAGCAACAGGAACGCTGCTGATACCACTGCGCAGAAATAGCTCCAAAGGTACATCCTGAGAGGGAATAGAAGCAGACCAGAGGGCAGCCCTCTGGCCTGGAGATGAGACAGACATCTCAAAAAGTAAAAGTTACACTTGAATGCGCAGATAACTTAATACGGTAAACTAATAAGACAAAATAAAAAGTAACCGCCGGCAACAAAGCAAAAGCCCCCGAGAGAGACTTCACCAAAACAAGAAGCCAAGGAGAGAGCAAGCGCAGATCGTTCGAACGACCAACGCCCAGGAGCACGAGCGATGTTCTTGAAACGTTGGCATTCGTTTTCTCTTTTACTAGTGCACACAAAATGATGCAATTACCGACATTTAGATTCCCCAGATTCAAGTTACCATTCTAAATCACTTTATGTACTCACCTTAGTGTACCTTTGACACGCGTGCGCTCCCTGGCCTATCTCGCTCCCTTTTTTTTTTTAAATTTCACATTGCACCTACCATTTTTCGATTCATTTCTCGTTGTTATCATCGTCATCATCACCAGCCTAGCATGTCCATTGCAGGACGAAAGCCTTTCCCAAATGATTTACCCTGGGCCTGCCCTGTATTTTTTTTTAAATTTCGTCTCCCTATCTGACTTGTAATTGACAATGAAGTTACTAAGGGCAAAGAGTTAGCGGATAAATTTAATGAATACTTCACATCTATAACTGAAAGCTCGCATCAAACAAGTGCTTTTGAGTACTTACCAGCGCCGCTCAAGGAATCAATATTTTTTTTGTCCAACGGATGAAGATGAGGTAATAAGAGTGTTTAAAAGTTTTAAGATGTCTAAGAGAGAGGATTTAAATGGCCTAAAAATGGAAGCGATGAAACATGTTATTGATCTACTTAGTCCATGTCTGACACACATTTACAACGTTTCCTTAAAAAGTGGCATTTTGCCACAGAATATGAAGGATGCTAAGGTGACGGTGATCCACGAAAATGGGGATAAAAACACTTTAACTAATTACAGGCCGATTTCGATTCTCCCGCTTTTTTCCAAAGGACCTGAAAAAATTATTCATGCTAGACTTTTGAAATTTTTCGACAAACATTCCGTTATAACTCAATCACAATATGGTTTATGTCAGGCTTCTCAACCGAAAGAGCTCTATTGTTTCAAAAAGAATTGATTCTCAAAAATATCGAGGCCAAAAAGTTCACACTGGGGATATTTTTAGATATGTCAAAAGCCTTCGACAAAATAAACCACAAGACATTATTAGGAAAACTGCAGTGTTATGGAATTCGTGGTGTAGCCCTACATCTGATCGAAAGCTACCTAACAGACAGACACCAGTGTGTATCTGTAAGCAGGGCAATTTCGTCTGTGCAAACTGTTAAAGATGGTGTTCCCCAAGGCAGCATATTGGGTCCGCTTTTGTTTATCATATTCATAAACGATATTGTACATGTTGACCCTTCATCCGAATACATAATCTACGCAGACGACACAAGCTTATTTTTTTCAGGTACGAATGTTAGCCATCTCGTAAGTACAGCTAACTCAACATTACAAAAGATATACACCTGGACCTTTAAAAATTCTTTACTTATAAACTGTTCCAAAACAAAAGGTGTTCTTTTTCGCTCCAAATCCCCCCTTAATGAACTCACTGAATCCTACAATCTCATGTTAAATAACAGCATTATCGAACTCTCTTCCACCGCGAAATCTTTAGGCGTTGTTTTCCATGAGCACATGAAATGGGATTATCATACAGAATTTTTATACAACAAGCTTTGCAAAGTCTTAGGTGTCTTGAGAAAATGTCAGGGTCTATTGCCAGTTCCTCAAAAGCTTCTGATATTTCATGCGCTCTTTACATCACATCTGAGTTATTGCAACTTAATTTGGGGTAATGGAACAAAGCAATCTATAAGTAGTCTTATTACCTTACAGAAAAAAGCTCTACGTTCTGTTGCTAACCTCCCTTTTAACGCCCATACTTCACAAATATTCGTTAAACATAAAATAATCAAATTAAACCTGCTCTACGAATATTCTTTAGTAATCTCTTTTAGATCTGATACCATAAAAGGTCGCAGCTATATACGTAGTTTAGCTAACTTACAATTAAACCCGTCAACGCGCCTAAACCGACACTCTGAACATTGGCATGAGCCGAGGCCGCGCACAAATCATGGTTTTGAGGCATTGCGTTCTTGCTTGCCAAATACACTGAATAAATTAAAAATTACTTGTGAAAACGTTCGTACGCTCTCTAATACTTCTATTTTAAATATGCTTTATTAGTTTATGTGCGTAGTATTATTTCTGTTTGTATAACTTCTTTCTTCCGATGTATAGCATGTGCGTTGCTGGTTTGTATAACTTTGTATAACTTCTTTGCTCCGATGTAAAGCATGTGCATTGCTGGTTTAAATTGTCTTGTGGTTTACTTTGCTTTTGTCGTTTTGTTGTCACAGTGAATATGGGGATGTGGGGCATTTGTCAAGCTGTTTCATGCAGCTTTTTTTTCCCTGTCCCAACCACTTACTGTACAAACTGTACGTGGTTAATAAACTCCACTCAACTCAACTCTTTGTAGTCGACGGCCGCACTTTGCCTGTGAGGTACTCATTCCGTCACTCGAACTGACCTTCGGTTGTCAGTCCTTCCCGCTATGCTAACTGCCCAGGTCCATTTCCTTCTCTCAATGTCGACACAGGGTATCTCCTACCCCTGCGTGTTCGCTCATCCGCTCTAGTTTTTCTATTCTCTCAATGTTACCCGTAGAATTTTTAGTTCCATCGCGCATTGTGAAGTCTTTAACTTCCGTTGAGCTTCTTTTGTTGTTGTTCATTTCCATGTTTTCGTGCCTTAGGTTAATACTGGCGAAATGCAATGGTTGTAGACTTTTCACTTTGAAGAGAGTACGTAGTCTCTTTCACTTGCCCCTCCGCCGTGGTCTAGTGGCTGCAGCGGCTCGTTACATTTCTCGTTGAGAGAATGGTGTTCTTTAACCCCAGGCTCTCACCACGAGAAATGTCACGTACGTAGTCTTCGAATGCCACGAGAAATGTCGTGGTATTCGAAGACTACGTCATTTGTATCGCACAGATATTGCTTTTAAAAGGGGCAATTGTGCTTGGGTGCAAATTCGTCGCTTTCGTGCTACTAAAACATCTGGACGCAATGAAGGAGTTTATGCGGAAATCATGAGAAACTTCAAGCATGGAACAAGGAAGCAAAGAAAGGATGCATAAAATGTGAGGTTGCTGGTGGCAAACAAAGTAAAAATTATTAAGTATGGACTTCCCTCACACAGCAAGCTTATTGCCACTGTGTTCGAAACGGGTTCCCCGTGGCTCCGAAGCCAATTAGGTCCAGCGATCAGGCAAGCCCAGTTAACGTTTTCTACGGTACAGGTGAATTCTCAATGTGCTGCTAGTAATTTGGAAATTCAATCACCAGAACATACACGCTATCTTAAAAATTTATATTTTCATTCCAGTTTTTAAGCTGTCGCTGGTATAAGCGTAAGCAATGGCGTATCGCTAGGAGAGACTGTACCCGCCATGTGTCTCTGAAGAAATTGTACAGTGCGCGCGGCAGAGCCAGGAGCGACGCCGCATCGAAAAACCAAGCGGTCAGCCCTGAGGAACGAGCCAAACTGGCCTCGAAACGTCAGGCAGTCTCTGAAAACTGCGGCTAGTGCTATCTTAGCCTCAAATAATGTAGTTATACGCCGACTCTGCGAATATCCTGTCTTTCTTCATTGAAGATATGTGTGCTTTCTTCGAGCAAGGACTGCGGTTCTTTTCATTGAGCATGGCTCTGTTTAGCGATGCACTTCTTTGTGTCTACTTAGGTACTTGCCTTACGCGTACTTTTTCTTGCACAGCATTTCACCTGTCTTAGGCTATTGAGTTATCGTTATCGCTGTGCGACGCGCACACCCTTCTCTTCGACCCGCCTCGCTTCAACACGAAGTGCGAGGGCACCTGCATTGTAGTAGTTAGGCCATGGAGAATATGACGTAACTGAACAAGGGCGTGCAAGAAGACGGCGCAATGTTGTAACCAAATATTGATGATTTGTGGGGTTTAACGTCCCAAAACCAGTTCTGATTATGAGAGACGCCGTAGTAGAGGGCTCCGGAAATTGCGACCACCTGGGGTTCTTTAACGTGCGCTGACATCGCACAGTACACGGGCCTCAACATTTCGCCTCTGTCGAAATAGAGCCGCCGCAGCCGGGATTCGATCCCGCGACCCTCGGATCAGCGGCCGAGTTCCATAGACACTAGACCACCGTGGCGGGGCTGTCACCAACTTTTCACTTTTACAATGGACATTCTACGGCTGTGGTGGCAATCAAACCTAAATCTTTCGGATCAGCTACCAGGCAGCAAAGCCACTATGACACCACGGCCGTCAATTCACCCTGTTATCTAAATGTACATAAAACGACACGCACTCTCAGTGGTGGACGAAGAAGTCTTACGTCGACAGCACACGTAAAGATCTCTAACGTTTTTCCATCGTCAAGAGCGTGAGGGACTGCTCTCTCAATGCCCGCTACTAAAACATGTTCCACAAGAGTGGCTCGACAGAAATCGAAACACTTTCTGCTGTGTTATGATAGTAATTGGCGCAGTTTTTTTTTTGTTTTTTTTTTTTCTGAGAAAGCTGTGAGATCACATGTCGTAGTGGAGTGCACCGGAAATTTTGGCCACTGGCGTTCTCCAACTTGAGCTGTTATAGCACAGTAGCGACCATGAGGATCTCAGCCTACGTCGCAAATGCACTCGACCGAACCAGCGTCCTTCGCCTCAGCAGACGAGCGTCATAACCACTGTACCGCCACGGTGGACTTTCTGCTTTTTCTGGTAACTGTAAGGCTAATTATGACTGATCGCGTGACGGCGATGGAAGCAATAATAATAATAATAATAATAATAATAATAATAATAATAATAATAATAATAATAATAATAATAATAATAATAATAATAATCTAGGGTTTCGCCTCCCAAAAGCATGTGATTACAGATGAGAGGTGCGTACTGGTGTGCTCCGGAAATTTAGACACCCTGCTGAATTCTATGAAGAGGCGGCGCGACTACGACCCGATGACGCTTTAGCAAAGAAACATCTAGGCACTTGAGTTCCATCCGTCGGTCTCAAAGCATATGCTCTCAGTCAAAGGGCTGTACACCGTTGTTTGTTTGTTTCTTTCTTTCCTTTTTCCTTTCTTTCTTTCTTCCTTTCTTTCTTTCTTTCTTTCTTTGAAACCTGTAGTACCAGGGAACGTCCCATAGATATTTAGTTTATTATTCCTTTCTTTCTCTCTTTCTGTATTGTCCGTCGCAAAGCCCCACCACGGTGGTCTAGCGGCTTTAACATTCGGCTTAGGCCTGTGTACTCTGCGATGTCACTGCTCGTTAAAAAAATTCCAGGTGGCCGAAATTTCCGGAGACCACTACGACGACACTCATGATCATATCGTGGTTTTGGAACTTAAAAGCACAAAAATTAATAAGGGTCCTCCGCATAATCACTGTCATGTAGTAGTGTGGGTAGCGCATCAAGGGCAGAGCGGTTCCTCTCCCAGCTAGGCGAATTTTAGATGAGGCCGGCACGCCGATAGCTCGAGCTTCACCATCTTTGTTCCTAATGGCCGACGCACTTCATGTACCGCGTGTCTCCCAGTCATTTCGTGATTTTGGCACGTGAGACCCATCAGTTATTGATATTATTATTGTCATACACCACGATTTAGCCGTATGGTAATTGGTGTTGCGAGACTGTAAGCTTAGACCCGTCCAACGCTGCATTGATTGGGCTTTTGGGAGGCTGTCGATGTATGTAACTGTCCGCGAACTGTAAATTATAGGTGGCACATCAGTGGTGGGCCGCTCTTTCGAATGATGACAGGCACTTAGTGCTCGTCTGTGTGATTCTTGTGTCTCCTGTCTTCGTCTTGGTCGCACTGCAATTTGAAGAGGCACTCAGAATAAGCTAGGGTGTAACTAGAACTTTTTGTACTGCAATCAAACTGCTCCTAAGCTGTCAGTACCAACGTCCCGATGCTCAATCACGGCTCAAGTTGCCACCGATGAAATTTATACCAAATGGCCCTTTTTGATGTACTTCGTCGTTTGCAGCCCAAATTACTGCTGAGCTTTTGGATACAGTACCAGCAGATAATGTATCTTATGTAACTGTTTATTTTTATCGTATTCCTTGGCTGTGCTCATAGTGTTTCCAACTTTTTCATTCGTTCTACCATCATTGGCTTTTAGGGCTTTTCACTGGCACTGTCATTTACCTGGAGCTCAACAATAATCTCGGGTAGAGGGCATTCAGTACTTACTAAGTAAGTTACCCTTTTATTGGCCTTAAGTAAAGTAAGAGCATACATAACCGGGATTGCCGCTGCATAAGAAAGTTTTAAAAAGAGCGCTAGCGCGTGATGTGGACACGATGATAAACCTAACCATGCGCCTGTCGCCTGTTATACGTTCCTTCGTTAGGCTGTTTCGTTCTGTGCTATGAAATGATTTGGTGACTTCGCCCGCCCATACCGCCGCGACGAAAATTACATTTTGTTTTATTGTTATCAGTCTTCGTGTGCAAAATTATGGAATCTACTCTGGCCTACCACTATGTTTACTAGTCTTGCAAAATCGACCCCTTAATTATTTTCAAAAGATTTCTTTCATAGAGGTGTATAGCATTCACTTTAAGTACGGTTAAAACCATTCGGTTGTCTTTTTATTCGCAAGAATAAATGTCATTCATATCGCGTCGCTATTTTGCTTTTGCTCGCACGCGGCATTCGATGTGAACAGTGCGCACGCTATCCGAAATAAGTGATGCAATTTCTTAACAAGAAAGTAGTGAGCGCCAAGAATGGAAAGGCTAGCAGGCAATCATGACTGCCCAACGCCGCAAAGGGAGTTCTTAGATTGTTTCCTGCAGCCGATGATGTGAACCTCCTTTAACTATATATAACAGTGTTGAATCTTTCCCACAATGCTCTCTTTAGCGCACTCAGCGTCGTTGTCGGCGTTCTAATAGTAGTGCAGCGGTTTTCATTGGCAGAATCTGCAAGTCACACGTTCTCTCTCTGACCAATGAGGTGTAAGCGGCGCGTTTCAAATCTAGAGAGCTGATATGTGCATGTATATACTGCGAACATGTAATCTGAATGCATAAAAGGCACAGCAAACGAAGACCGCTGGAGGCACTGAAACAAGAGTAAAATGTCGTCTCATGAGTGCTGCATATTGACACGCGTGATCGTTTTGATTTGTTTGCTGGGTTCATCTTGCACTCTCACGTTATCTGCAAGATAATGTGAGAACTCGTTATGACGTGTGTATAGAAGCCTAAGCACATCGCCGCTTGTCAGTTTTTACCGTCGACCGACGACTATTGACGCCGCTATCGTCTCGCAGTGTTATTGGCTTTCTTTGCTGGGCACAGGTTCGTCCAATAAACAGTTCGACAGAAAGCACCTTGAGTTCTCTTGCTGGCTTCGTCGTCGCGACCACGTGACAATATAATAGATGAACTATGAATAGCTTTCAAAGAATGGATACGAAGACAAGAGTTGTTGCTTTCGAAGATAGACAACTCAATCTTCCTACATATTCACTGAGATTGGACGCGATCAGAATCGCCATTAGATGAGACAGGATTCAGGGGCTTCTGTATTACAATTTTAGGGAGACTGCGCTCAACAAACGCGAGATTTATTGATCAAAGGAGTCGTCTCGGATGTCCGCTTGTCTTGAGACTAGCAAGTTCAAGGAGGCCTTATTTTGGGATCTCTTGTTACATTTTCATCCATGACATCCTGAGGAGCCAACAACGTTACAGGGGGGATTGTGAAAGAAGGTTCATATTCCGGGGCATAAAATACTGTTAATGACTGCTGAGAACGTAGGCAAATTCAAGTATGACATTTTCAAGTTTGCGATTTAGGCAAGGCCGGCTAGGGAACTGCCAAGTATCTTGTTATCATTCATGGCTGCGATATCACCGGGAAGGTGATTCTACTTCCACGACGTTTCAGGTCAAGTTACTGAAGGTGATACTGTTTTCTAATTGAACTCGCAGTTTATGGCGATGGTCACTACGGTGTGATACGCAATGAGGCTGTGAAATGAACACGATTATAAAAGCGCAATCTAAAATGCCTGTTTTTTCATGTTGCTCTGTTAACCGCTTTCGTATTTCGAATGAATGTTTGAAGCTGTATGTTATTAAATTGCCATGTATTGCATAACTTATGTAGCGCTTCTCGGTAAATCATACGTGGTCAGGAGAGTCCGAGGGAGGTGACAACTGCATAACTAAAATGCCTCTAGCTCTGACGTTTCCTGATTCGCTCGGTTGAGGCAAAATTGTTCTGGAGCGTTCAACTTTCATTCGAATGTTCTAATGCTTCCTGTGTTTTTATATTCCTTTATATAGTTTTGATCTTGTTTTGTGCATTTGTGTTAGAGTTACTTTATTTTGAGCTTCTAACAATGCTACCATTTTTCATACAACCGCCACGCACGCCTCGTCACGGACCATCGGCCCTGTCAAGCTGTATTTCCAACAGCTTTTCGCCGGTGTTATCCCCCAGAACCTTTGTATTTCTCGAAATAAATATTATACTGCATTGTATTGTATTGTATTGGTCAAATTAAATAAGGATGACTGATATCGAAGGGATTAGTACAATATCAGGTAGAGATGGAGTTAACTTTTTCGCAGTAAAAGAAACCTTCCACTCTCATACATGTTTGAGGATTTCATTGCATCGTTATTTTATTGGTAATGGATACCTTCTTGCCCAAAGCGTCTTCTTCTAATGTCTCACGATTGTTTTAAAAAGCTGTAGTGGTTCGCAAGAGGGTCTTTTAATACTTTAGGCTTGGCAGTAGGGAATGCTAGTATTGCAATATTTAATACGGCCACTGCGAAAGTACCGCTACAGTTGGCCTGTTTCATAGGGCAGTAAGTAGTTCGCAATGTTGTACTAGAACGCTTGCACTACAAAAGGCACTATTGTTTTCTGAATAGGTATAAGAAGTTTCGATGGGGCGAGATGCGAAGCAAACCCGTGTATTCAGAATGACGTGTGCGTTGGAGAACCCCAGGTTGTAAAAGATTAATCCTCGGGTTGCATTACCGCCTTCCTCATAGCCACATTGTAGTTTTGCTATGTAATACCCTGGCGACTGTTGTCTTTAAAAAGCGTAGTTTTTTTATTAATGAAGAGTAGCTATTGGTCGTGTTATTAGGGCATACGATTTCTAACAAGGCATAAGCAAACACATTGAAATTACCAGGCAAATGCTAAGTAGACTAATATTAAAAACGCTCCCCTTTTTTGTTCCACGAGGCTCTGCTTCTGAAAGTTAGAAAAGTGCAGCACAGGTACTCCATGCCGTTGCTCAATCGTCGAGTGCAAACGCACTCCACACAGCAGCATTGACCGGTCAACCGCGACGAATATTATCTCTAAGTTGCGCCCACTGCATAAAAGACCAACGCCCATCGCTTACCTTGCATTCGGACTCTTCGAGTGGCCGCAAAATACGAAGAATACATTATCGGGCAGCTCACGATATAGAGCCGTCAGCATCGGCGCCGCTTACGTCTTGGCCTCCCTAGCTAAGAAGACTTCAAGGAGGACGTCTCACAACTCTTCCCAGTGGAACCATGAAGGCGCGCATTGAGGATGGAGTTGTGTATTCGCCGTTTCCCAGAGTCGATATTCCAACATGTTCAGTCTACACTGCCATCAGCAAATTTCTATCTATGCAACCCGAAAAGCTAGCCGTCGTAAGTACTTTCACAACTATACTTTGTCTCTTTTGATTCTTAGATTAGGTAAGGCAGGCAAAAATGCATTGTCACCTAACGTAAATTCATCCTTGCTGCCAGATACGCGATTACAGTAGCGCGAAACATGCTCGCCCGCATTTATTTGAGCCAGAAAAGGAACACAGTCACTTTACACTCGAGAACGCTGCTACTGGGACGCTTGACATTTTGAAATTTTGTTCACTTGCAAACATATGGTGTATAGCTTCAGGAAAGACAGCCCTTTATATGTCATAGCTACGTGGAGTGTTGCCGGCCATATTATAGGAAAAGGCATTCAAGCATAAAACGCGTGCCCCACGCTAGCAATGGTGTAGAATATGAAAATTCGGTGAACGCGTGCAATGACGCCAGTGCGCGCCAAGACTGCTCCATAAGTAGAGAACGTATTTGACTACTAAAACAGGCCTTCGAAAACACGACCACCGCGATCAAGGCCGTTGCTGTGTTCATAATTTTTTTTCTCCTTTGATAGTACCCCCAGTTTCGCCACACGAAGAATTAACTTGTTAAGCAACGCTTCTGCTGCGTTATTCCAGCTGCTGCGAGATCATGTTAAGGGACTGCACTTCGTAGTTAAAAGACTAACCATTCCTCTGGACATATGGTCTGTGGATGCTTGGAAACCACGCAAGGACGCCTTTTCTAGGCATTGCGTAATAGTTAGCATAAGTGGTACCGCTTCAGCGAAATGCATCTACCTAAGTGTTTCAATGAAACGCAGATACGTGTGTTATAGCTTGAAGCTATGTGTGCAAACTAGAAGACACGTCCTTGTAAATAGGTGACTTTAAGGCTACCATAGACTTCCAGAGGAGTGATATAGTGAACAGGACCTCACGACGTAACATTGCTAAACAAAATCGCAGGTAAAAGGCTGTACATTAAACGAGTTTTTGAGCTCGTAAGTTCCATAAAACTCCATATGTTACGCGTTGCGTTTTTTCTACACAGGTGGACGAACAGATAAACCTGACCAGGGGGCAGTTTCTGGTGCGCATGAAGCGCTATGCGGCAGGCTTTCAAGCACACGGCCTTGGACCAGAACACCGTGTAGCGGTACATCTTGGCAACAGCGCTGAGAACCTTACAGCACTGTTTGCAATCACATTCACTGGTGCATCGGTGATTCTCTGTAACCCCGTCTTGAATCAAGGTAAAATTCGTACAGTGTTCTCGCACTGGCCCTATCATCTGATGCGGCATACGTCCTGTGTCATTCATAGATTAAACCGGACGGTATATGGTGATGGGGATTATTACCAAGGATATTATCATAATTTTATCAGCATATTTTATTTTTGAACTGAGCGGCAACAGGTAGCAGGCTAGCATCCTTGATACAATCGTATATAAGTACATCTATTTAATCAGTGTTTCTTGTTCAACCGTCTTTCCTCACTTTAAGCCTCCATCTTCTGTTGAATATATGTGTTGTTTGGATTTCCACTTATTAAAATGCGCTAATGTGACCATCCCTTATCTTCCTCTTTGCTTCACGGAGCGTCTGTTCTTAAATATGTACTCGCCTGCACCTCGACATATTCCTGTCCGCCCCTTGCTGATACTAAGAACAGAAGTCTTTACGGGATGGCGCCAAAAATTCGAGTCTCTTTATTCACAAAACAAAACTGCCCGAATTAGGCTCCCTGGGTGAAATCGGCAAGAAAATAGCTAGACAGGAATTCCTGGTTGCAAAACAAACGTTAGCTGCAATATTACAGACAGCACACTTATACGTAAGTCCCAACTACGTAAACTTCCGATACATTACAATATAATTTGCCTGAGTGAAGGAATGCTATTGTGACTACTACGGTAACAGACTTATATAGGATGAGAAACACCAGTACGCAAAGACTCAATGCCAACGACGCCACTAGCTATGCTATAGCCTCAACGTTGTCAACTTCAAACCGGCCAGCTTCACTCTGATTAAGCGTTGCATGACTAGCGCAAGCTAGAACAATCATTTTACTTTACTGTTCAGGTCCTCAACTTTTATACATTCTATCAAATTACTATTGATTAGTTACTGTAATTTCGTTAAATTATTAATAACTTCCTTTTGGTTGATTTGCCATGAAAACTCCTTTCTTCAACAAAACTAACTCTTAATTCTTCTCTTGCTACATTTGTGGGCAAGGTGGGCGTGATTACGGTGACGCGTGTTTGCCGACTACTGTGAAACCCTGCATTAACTGTTGGCTAATATTCGTAATCCTACCATGTTAGTCCGCGGCTCACCTGTTTCTCCATCTTCAAATTGTCTACGTTAGGTAGCTGCAAGTTTAAGTACGAGCTTTCCAGTTTCCGTTGCACATTCTTAAAGCGTCAACAACAGGAGAGGCTGAGCGCATCCTTGCTTGTGTATTAATTCGAACTCCGCTAATATTATGTGTTTGCAGGCTTGCCATATGGCAACGAACGCTATGCGCTCCTCCTACAAGAGAGCGCAGTGACGAGAATACGCTTCGCAGCGTTGAAGCCCGCACAGCGCTGTTGGACATGTTGCTCACCCACACTATCCTAACGCTGGCGCCCCTGCCATAAGCGGTCCTCGCCTATGACAGAGCCGGGTGATCACTCCACAGTTTTCTCGATTGTTGCATTGCCGTTCATTCCGATATGTTCAAGATACGAAAGGGCGAATGATCGCACTACAATGGCAACTGCGGGGAATAAACGGCGACAAGGAAGGCACACAACACGAGCGCACGCTAGCAATTGAAGCTTTATTGGGAGATACAGTTTAATAACAAACATGTACGAAGAAATCTGTGAAAAGTTACAAGTTAACTGATGGATAATCGATAGATAATCACCGATTCTTTAAGCCTGGACAGCACCTTGGTCTCACGCAACAACCGGCGATATTTACAACCTTTCCAGTGTGTGCGCCAATTAGACGACGGCTGTGCCTTCGGTCATGCTCTGAGATCCATTAACCCGCTCAGCTCTACGTTCTCCAAGGACTGCCCAATCCGAGAGCCTGCATTAAGCGATATTCACAGCGTATCATTCTTAACAGTCAGACCTCTAAAGACTTTAGAGGTAATGACTATTCACCTCTAAAGGCCCAGCGTTGATGGAGGCGTTGTACTGCTCAATGTACAGTCAGCGCGCCTTTACAACCGCCACCAAATCAGGTCATTGTATCGAGTGCATAACAGTGAATCAATCAATCCCTCATTAATCAATCAATCTCTGATGATGGCCGCTTGACCAGGAAGGGCGAGTTGAAGAGATAATCAAGCCAAGAGGCAGCAGTAAACCGTTGCAGAAGACGAGGGTCGGCACACTATTCCACGCATGCGTCCAATGCGCAAGATGGGCCGTGTTCTCGCTAGCTCTTGCGCCAAGGTCTGCGCACAACGTGGAAGCTACGCAATCCCGTGTTTCTTTTAAAAGTCAATGGACCTGTAGAGTTGATTTTCCTGGCTCTAGATAACAGGTGCTTTTCAGTGACGTCTGGCTTGATCATAGCGACATCTTGGATACTGCCTCATTAACAATTGACCTAACCATACGCTGAACACATCGCTAAATAACGACGTAGAAGAGGCAATCTTGCTGGAAGGAACGTTTCGACAAATGTAGTTGTCTTCGTCGGGACAGCAACCGCACGGCAACTATACCAGCGTCACGGAAATATTTACGTGGTCAGCGAGACCGCGTGCTAAATCAATCACCAACGAAAACCAATATATGTTTCCTTTATTTGTTCTCAGATGAACTTCTCTTCCAAATGAGCGATGGTGTAGCAACGCACGTCTTGACGAGTCCACAGTTAGTGCCGAAAATCATGGCAATCAACTCGAAGCTGCAGCTCAAGGTAAGAAACGGTTCATCGACTCTACGTCGCTTTATACGCTGCAGGTCAGCACATGTCCTTGCGTGGGGTGTGCTAACGTTGGGCAAGGAGTGGAAATCGAAAACGGGGACCATCACGCTCGCACTTTGTCCCAAATTGCCTACATGACTATCATGAGGTGTGCGTGGATCAGCTAACGGAACTGGGTAAAGTAGATAGAATACTTCAAAACAAAAATAGCTTCCCGCTCCTAAATTCACGCCAGCAAACAGACGTTCCAGACCAGGTATTTACATTGAAAATGTAATTGTCCACCCCCCAGTTTGCGTTGGTTGACCAAGCGCGCCTGTTATTATGCCTACATCTCAGGTAATGTTCCAAACGTAGATGTAGCAAGCAGACAAGCACAGATAAACTAGCGGTAATAACAAAAAAAATAGGAATCGAGACCACGCCTATTGACGTGTCAAACAAGCGTGCTACCATTCGCCTAGGGCGGCTCTTCGCACTCAGTACATATTGTAAATAAGCTAGCTTCAACAGAAGGTGAGGTAACCGTGCTTCTGTACCGTCAGTGTACCTGCTCTTTTGTGCAACAGCTCTTGTAGCAATATAAAAACAATTTTGTTATTGATATGATATTAGAAGATGTTGGCGCACAAATAAGGCGCCGGCTACTCCTTGGCTCCTGGGTTGGTCCGTTCAACACGCATGGCTGCGAACCAGTGTGCGAAGCAATCTGGCATAATTACAATAACAGTGGCTCCGTCAGAACAGTAATAAAAAAAAACACACATTCACAATGTATACGTATATAAGTTCAAACACATGGCAGTACTTTCTACCAAAGGTCTCTAATAAATAAATAAGAATGTCACTGGCACGAAAACGTCCATAGTGAGTCAGAGGCACGTGGTCGTGTTGTTGTTGCTGTTGTTCTGGGGGGTTTAACGTCCCAAAACCAGCTCTGATTATGATAGGCGCCGTAGTGGAGGGCTCCGGAAATTTTGACCACCTGGGGTTCTTTAACGTGCACTGACATCGCACAGCACACACGGGCCTCAACATCTCGCCTCCATCGAAATGCAGCCGCCGCAGCCGGGATTCGATCCCGCGACCCTCGGATCAGCAGCCGAGTACCATAGCCACTAGACCACCGTGGCGAGGCCACGTGGTCGTGTAACGGAATCACTAGACATTGTATAACATAACGGTACAGTACCTTGTCAAATAATCATAGAAATCACAAAAAGGCGGAATAGATGAAAACGCCAAATGCGCTGACAACGTCCAGCAATGCCGCTTCCTTCCTAATACGTTCTTAGTGCTTTCAATGCGTCTTTTTGCAATGCCGTCGTCGGACATGGGCCCAGAAGTTTCCTTAAACTGAATGGCCGACGGTCCAGTGTCATCAGAGCTGCTTTTAGTCGATGTCTTGGTTCGTCGTGATTTGGGCACTCTAGGGGCAGGGGACTTATATCTTCGTCTTGAAACCCACAATCACATTCGGGAGTTCTAGCACGGCCAATTTTGTGTAGAAAATGCTTTGTGTAGGCAGTACCTAATCTTTACCGATGAATGAGGGTTTCCATACTTCTCTCTAAAGATAATGCTATTCTGAGTGCAATGAACGGATCGATATAATACAAGTCACAACTTTTAAAATTTTGATCAAACCACGTACACACGTGCTACTGTCCCTCTGCATTCTTCTGTCCAACTTTTCTCGACCTTGTTGGGAAACACCAACAAACGAAGTTGATAACATGCACGTCAGCGTACAGCGGAAAGTAATTCTGTTCGACGAAACAGATGTATACGCATGCATAGACAGCAAAGTGCACCACAAGGCTGCCGACATTCTTGGAAAATCCACGTTACACACAACCAGTCGATTTGCACAAGGATGTTGTTGTTGTTGCCAATACGTGCCACTGCTGTATGTACTGCACAAAGGTAGCTGCGGGCTCTTGTCAAGCTGCCTCTACAAAGAGCAGCTTTTACCCGCAGCTTTCCTGTCAGTGAACTGATCGAAATAAAGATTATTATTATTATTATTATCCTATGCTTAACACTTGAATGAATTGCGAACAATTTGGCCAATTTCTCCGCTGACCTCTTCCCATGGCACTGATTATCATAATGCGTGACATCTGCTGGATTATTTTATATCCGGGCCTACCAACCATGCACCTCATAAGCGTATGCCTTAACACACCACATTTGTTGTACGCCTAGTGGACAGGACAGTCAGGACAGAAACAAAACATAGGTGCCTGTATAGATAGATAGATAGATAGATAGATAGATAGATAGATAGATAGATAGATAGATAGATAGATAGATAGATAGATAGATAGATAGATAGATAGATAGATAGATAGATAGATAGATAGATACTGTCCAACATTCCTTCTGTTCACCAGGACACAAGGCACGAAACGAATGTTAGTTTAGGTTGCTTTTTAGCCGTCTTGTGCCCACGTGTTAACATGATAGTTACCAATTACCGTCTTAATAAGGTAACCCTCAGATGAGAAATGTGATGCTTATCAGATGCTGCACCTTTAACGTCCAGCATATAACGAAAGACGTTTCCGTGGTTATTACCGTAGTTTGGCCACGGTAATAGGCACAAAGGCCTAAATAGCTAGACACGTGTGGTACTGTGATGCAACGATAAACGCGAGCCTTTGAACAATTGGCGATTCCCCTCAAGAACACAAGATTCATTATTTCTCTTTCAAATTCCCAGTGTCTCTGCTTTGCAAAGTGTGCGCTCTCATTTTAGTCTTGCATTTCCATTTATTCCCGCTCCATTTCCGTATCACACATCCGTTGATGAGCACTGAGTACAACAGCCTGCTTCCATTTCATGAACTAGAAATAATTGCCCATATCCCAAATATTAAAGGCTGCTGTGAATAAGTGACGCTAGAATTTCAGCAATAACATAATTCTGTGAGAACACACATATTGACCTGCACTGGCTGACGCGGAATTCGTAGCAGCCCTCTTCAACGAGGTGCCAAACATCATCCTTCCACCGCCGTGGACTATAGGCTGATATTTATGACGGAGTAGTAGTAGTCTCTCTACTTTACACTTTCATTTAGATGACGCAGCGCCATGTGGTTGCAATTATTATATTCCATGTATTTCGGATGTGCGGCAGGCAGGCACAACAGATGTCACTAAGTGACCTTGTTCGCTCGGGAGTTTCCAGTCCATGTGCTGCTTTCGGCTCTGCCGGTTACATAAACAGCTTCTGCTTTATTTTTTTTTTCGCTTAAGCCACCATGTCCTCATCATCGTAACAGTGCGGCTCGAGAGGCAAGTAGACGTTCCAGGTAGCGTTGGGCTCACGCGGAAAGAACCAATATAGGCAAATGAGTTCTGCGGAAACCCGCAAGGTGGAGTAACGTTTATGAAAGGGAAAATTAGCATCCACCCGTTTTGTAGCACAAGGCTGCAAGGAAATCCATACGGATTTCTCAGGAATTACGGATTTCAGAATTACGGATCCATACGGATTTCTGAGTAATCCGTGAGGATTTCCTTGTAGCCTTGTGCTACAAAATAGGTGGATGCTAATTTTCCCTTTCAGAAACGAAGCAATGTTGCGAGAATTCGTTCTGGTTGGCGTCACCTAAAGTTCTCTTGAACTGCTGCGTAAGGACTAAGATCCGCAACGCCCCTAGCCACAGTTTGGTGCATTTACGTTATGATCGCATTACCATCAAGAAGTATGTACACTACAGAACTAAGATGCAATTTCGTGCGTGAACTTTGACGACTACTACCCACCGAATTTCCGCCTTCCCCGCAAGTCTGTACAAGTTAAAGGCGTACTGGTTTCGGCGAAATGCGTTGCTTATATATACAGATACAGAATGAATTCCTTTTTTTTCAAGTTTAGCACTATTTCCAAGAAGACATTATGCCACTCCCTCGCTCAGTCTGTGTGCGTGTGTGTTTGCGTGCGCGCGTGCGGGGAGTAATAACCGGTAAATTGCAGAAGCACAGCTGCAACTACATGCTCTAAATTAGGTTAAACACTGGAAATAGCACTATGATAAGGCTCTGAACAATACGTTCTTTCACTATTATATAATTGACAAGGTACACAGTTGCCTCTCACGCACTTCTTAAAAAAAAAATTCAAAGATGCGCACCTGATGGCACGTTTCGGCAAAGCCAGAAGACATTCACATCAGTTACCTCTTTTCTCTCTCTCTCTCTCTCTCTAGGGCATCTTTGTTATAGGCGAGGCAGACGGCCTCATTTCCATTAACAAGTTTCCAGAACTAAACGAAGACGACTTCCGTGAAGTGCCGGTGAAAGACCCGAAAAATACCACAGTCGCACTCTTCTACTCGTCTGGTACAACTGGCGACGCGAAAGGCATTGAGATATCTCACTACAGCTTCGTAGCCAACCTTCACATGACCGGGTAAGTCAGCAACAACCAGCAATTTCAAAAGTATGAAGAGCTTTTCGGTTTTGCTTCCGGATCTCCAGACGTTTCGGCAACAGCATTGGCCACCGGGATATTTGATAGCATTGATTACTAACGGAAACGACGCGAACAGTACTGAAGTAATTCGGCTCCTGCTTTAGGCCATAGACTTAACTCGCTTAAGATACACAGCCTACGACACACTTTCACCTGCGGTCGCCCCTTGTAATTTACTGCGCATGTTAAAAGCAGCGCGAAAAAGACGGCAATGCAAGGCACATGAGACAAAGGACGGGCGCTGATTCTGTGTCTCCTGTTGTGGCATTTTTCTACTTATTTCAATATGAAGATCGTAGAACTTGCCCAGGGGCGAGATCAATGGTCGTCGTTTGCGAGCGCGTTTGATTTTGTTCCGTTTGCACTGCATGTTATCGGCCCCGGGGCCATGCTTACCTCGTAAGCAGCGGGGCGCGACCACATTTTTGTACACCCACGTTTCGTCTGCAGGTCACGTGTGTAGGCTTACGAAAAGAAAATTCCTTCGCTTTCTTTGAAATAGCCTGACTCATACAATGGCAAAGAAAAGATTTGTTTTGTAGTACATTGCCTAAAGAAGGCAATGACAGATGCTCGTAACCTTTTGGGATATTCACCGCTTTCCCATAGGCTTCTCTCGCCCCCCGTTATCGCATATTTTACGGGTCACCTCGTCGCAAAACAGTGCCCACTCAAACAAAGGAGAGGGACCAATCTTGGAAGCCTGCGCCGCCCTCAGTCGCGCCAAATCCGCAGCGCGCACGAGAGCAGCGCCCTCACTTCGTGACGTTGCAGCAAGCAAACGAGTTGTGTTCCGAACGAAAATCTCCAATTGGGCCCCAGTTTTGCATGCTATTGGTGCTCTAAGGCATCTTCGTGAGTTCAGCAATGTGAGGACTTTAAAGGAGTACTGACAAAATTTCCGGCGGTGGGATGGGGACATTTTCGTTTTATAGCCGTGCATTCTTAACGCTCTCCACACACCGATGCTAAGAAACACGTAGAAAATGTTTTACATTGATTTTAAAGTTTTCTTCGCCCAGCACCTGCAAGCCAGCCTCAGCGCGATGCGCGATATGATGACGTATGAACACACTATCTTGAAAATCGGCCCTATCGCTGTCAGAGTCCCTGGACGACTGTGAAATCACCGTTGTTTGCGCGTCGCAAGTACAACTGTACACAGCCGACAAAAGTATAGCGACGCCGTCACGAATTGCTGTTCCCACATAGCTAGACTACGTCCGACTTTGTTGACACGTCACTCGAGAACCGCCCCTCGAAATCGAAACTGAAAGTGGGGTTTTAAGGGAGCCGTATTAAAATTATATTCATTGCGTTGCGAGGCACGGCGGTACTCTTTTTAGGCTTCTCTACTCAAGGGCTCTTACTCACAGCAGCAATGCGAGAATGTCAAAAGTTAGTGTCAGTACTCCTTTAAGAAGTGTTTTTATGGGGCGACATCGTCGGTCGTTCTCATCACATCTTTCGTTTACCAGAAGTTGACTACTGAGGTACTGCAAGACGATCAAGTATTCGTATAAGCCTTGGAAATGAGTTTTCCTTATAAAAAAGGAAGCCGAGGAACACCGCAAGCAGCTAAGTTTGCGAAACCGCCGTAATAGAGCTTGAAATATAACGAATCCTGTTAGATCATGCACAGGACGCGGCATTAGCCAAGGGCTTTTTGTGGTCTAAAGAAGCTGCCAACATTGGTCCAAGAAAGTACACTTTTACGGTGTTTCGAAAAATAAGCGCTCTTTTCCCCTCAATAGATTGTAGAAATTTGATTGTAAGATTCTTTCTCTCGTATCATCGTCTTCGGATTTACGTGGGTGAAGTGGGAGGATAATAAAATGGGGCCACCCTGATTCCCATCTATATCGCTGCGCGTAGGTACATGTGCAGCCCAATGGAAGTGGCGCCTTTTAACGCGCTAGTGACATTCCCAGTGAACGCAACATTGCAGGTCATGCCTGACCTATGAAGAGAAGGAGAATGACGTGCTATTGGCCTGGTATCCCTTGACCTATGCCTCCGGTTTTCTTTTCACCATCGTGGCGGCATGCGTCGGATCCACTTGCGTCATCGTAAGCCCCGGAATCAACTTCGACGAGCTCGTCTACTACGTCAACAAGTACAAGGTCAGTGAGTATTTGTACATAGATGTGAATCGACTATACCTTGGCTAATCCCCACGGGGGGTGTGTGCGTTCCGATTTTATCTTGTTCTACATTCGTCTGCAGTGAAGGTGTGTTTTCACGTGGCAACAAATTAGAGAGAGAGGGGGGGGAAGACGAAGAAAAGGGAAAGCGGGGAGGATAACCAGACGATCGTCTGGTTTGTTACCCTGCACTGGAGGTGAGGGAATGAGGAATATAGAAAGAGGAGAAAAGAGAGAAGGCGGGCACTGCACGTGCTAAAGAGTCTGACAATGGCGGCTTCAGCGTTCTGGCAATACAGTAATACAATAATTGAAATGTTCAATGGAAGTATCCTCTCTTCCTGCAATGACTAACAATGCATAGTTTCCAAATCACACACCTGGCATTGCTAGTGTAGAACCGAAGGTCTAGATCTATCTATCTATCTATCTATCTATCTATCTATCTATCTATCTATCTATCTATCTATCTATCTGTCTGTCTGTCTGTCTGTCTGTCTGTCCAGTTGAACATAGCGCCGCTACAGCCGTATAAAATTCATGTACGCGGTGAATACGTTCTCTTCCTTGCAGGTGACGACTCTGGCGAGTGTGCCGACGCGCCTTCATTACTACGTGTCGGACATGGAGCGAACGGGCACGACCCTCCCTACCGTTCGCAAGCTCAACGTCGGCGGCACGGTGTTGACGAGCTCTCTGGCCGACCGGCTGCGCGCCGCCTTCCCGGGCCTGCGTTGCCTGCGAAATCTGTACGGCATGTCTGAATCGTGCAGCGTGCTTTGCTCGCCACCGACGGATGAAATCGGGGCTGCCAACATCGGCTTCCCAGCACCTATGGTCGAGCTGAAGGTGAGAAACTTAATAGAGGGAGCTGGTTGGTTTCAGTAACACCTTATCTGCTCTATTTTGGACACTTCGCCCTGCCGTCTATGAACAGATATTTCTGCACGGCTACCCACACTGAGTGGAAATCATAACAGTGAAGCGGTTCATCTTGACAGCTCAGCACGAGAAACGATTTGAGAGAGGAAACAATTTCACAAAGCGCTTTCTCGGCGCAGAATACCTTCACACAAAGTGTTTCCGCACAAAAATAAGCTTTGCCATTAGCGACGTATTCACAGCAAGACTACGGCATGCAGCGTCACGTACGCCAAAGATATTTGAAAAATGTTAGTCAAGTATTTTGTACGAAATTTCGCTTAACTATGGGACGTTCACGTGGGACAATCCCGTTATTTAGGCCTTCTGCGCGTCACACACCCATACCTCAACTTAGTTGTGGATCTGTGTTATTACCCTCTGACAGCAGGGGTTAACGGTACAGATCTACGTACGATGACGTAGATTTCGATGTCAAGTGCCCTTATAACGTGTAATGTTTGACGGCCTGCGTACTGTGCTGACTATACCACACCGCACTCTGCTTGTAGGTAATCGATCTCGAAACAGGAAAGAAGCTTGGACCACACGAAAACGGCGAGCTGTATTTCAGGGTGCCCAGTGTAATGAGTGGCTACTACAAGAATCCCGAGTTGACAGCCGCTTTTCGAGATCAGGATGGCTGGTGCAAGAGTGGTAAGGATTGCTTTACTTCTTTTTCCTTGGTTGGCGCAGCTACGGTACCGGCAGTACTTATACCCACAGGAGGCAGAACTTCGCTTGAGCCCCCAATGGCGCTTCCGCCCACTTAATAGGGGCTGCCTTGGCTGAAAAATGATTCGTGGTGGGGGCTGGGGTGGAGGTGTCATGTTGCAGGCACGTATTGCCGGTCACTAAGCAAAGAAGTCCCGCGCGGGCCTTTACATAATGGTTAAAACAGGGCTACAAAGCGGGACGGAGACAGAGAAAACACACACACGGCGCTGTCTAACAACTGAGTTTATTGGATGAAAACGTGCTGCTTTTTAAAGCCATGCATACTTCATGGGCGCATGCCCATGTCGCGAGCACACGTGCCATTACTAAAACAGATGGCACCCTGGGAGCTCGTGTATTTGCCTATCGGTGTTCACACTTGGTTAGAAAAGCCATTTCTCTGGCCGATAACGCAACGGAAGGCTGGCTTACACAAACTCTAGCTTTTCTTGATATATGAAAAGCGTCCGCAACTTCCCTTGTGTATGTGTCATTGTGAGAAAAAAATGGGTTAGTATCAACAAAATATGGTGTACAGCCACATTCAAAACAATGCTCTGCCAGATTATTTGAAGTCTTATCTAATGAATTATGACGCTCCTGTAGTCTGAAATTAATGCAGCGACCTGTCTTTCCAATATAGGAACAGCCGCAGGGCATTGGAATCTGGTAGACGACCCCCTTCCTACAAGAAACGGACCATTTTCATGCCTTGTTTTACATGCTTTCCTTCCCTTTCTCCTTCTTTGGATTGCTGCTCCAACCTTACATAACTAGAGCTGAAAAGAGCACACAAACATCGTACTTTTCCCCAACTTTCTTAAATGTATGCGAAATGGAATGAACGTGGGGTATTACCGCTACTCTTTTGCTTCTTTCGCTTGGACGCGTGCTCTGTGCTTGGCCGTACGCCGCTCCTGGTGTTGATAGACGGGAAGAATACTCACGTATCACATACTCATGCGGTGGCGCCAACGGCTTGAAAACCATTGTAAACAATACGGTGTTGAGGTAGCCTCCCCGCAAGCTCGCCACGATGGGCGAAAAAGTGCAGACATACAGGTAAATCAAAGCTGTTGATAGTAACTGCGGTAAAATCCATACGTTCCTCCATACAGATTACAAAGAGGCCTGTGCTCACCGGCTGTCACTATCATGCTAAAAGACCTGCATTGGCCAGAGCTGAAGATAAGATGTGTGAACGACCGTCTCACTGAGCGCGCATGTTCACTGTCTGACACAAAGCCGTTTGACCTTGGCTGCCATCGACATAAACGCGGCTGCGCACCCTTCTTTCAGGGCAAGAATATGCTTTCAAATAATAAACAACTAGCAAGAGAAATCATTAACTCCTTACGCATTCATAGGAATGGTGATAAGTGTGTCAGCTTGCCGTCAATGTTACTCAGTGACGCATAATTTATGTATTTAAGTAGCGCCTGCAGGACACGATACAAAATTCTATTCCTTATTTGACTTTTTTGGTGATTTGCACACCACCTTGATCCATGCGCGTGTCTTCCTATTAAAAATGTAATTTCTAGTCAGCGCCTGTTTTCCGCTTCTTATTTCTTCGTCTTCGTCCCGTGAGCAAGCTGTGAATTGTGAAGTTCCCAGTCTAGCATGTAGGGGCCGCTTTTGTTTACCATGTATATATAAGTTGTACCAATAAATTGTGTCGCTGATATAACCATATAAACGAGACCAGTATACATAATCTCATGAATCTACCTAACACAATATTAGAGGGAGATATGCACCAGGGCACAGAAAGTCTTTACAAATGAACTGCTACAAAACAAAAGCTGTTCATTCCAGCTCAATCCCAATGTTGCGATTATTCATTTTTATAATACCACGTTCAATACAGTTGGCTTTATTCTAGCAGGGAATATTTCAGTTTGAATTTGCCACAGATATGTGAAATGAAATCATCGTGCAGTACTTTTACACAATGTTTATGAGTCCTCATGCCTACCAACAAAGTGTAACTGTGTACTGACCGTACTTTGACGCTATTTTCGTCACATCTACGCTATCGTAAATTAGTTTGAGCCAATGGAACTAAGCGATCCTTAAACAACTTTATTATCCCAAAAAGGTCTCTTTCTTCTGTTGGAAACATTCCATCTACTGCACACATTTAACAGCGATTCGATAAATATCAAATCATTAACTTAAACGTGCTATATCAATACACTTTCTAACAATCCATCATTTCTCATACTGTAAAACAAATGAAGCTTTCGCATGGAACGCAGCCAGCTTATACCTCAGTCCTCCTTCGCGTCTAAACCAACACTTGGAACAGTCATATTTCGACACCAGCGCGCAAAATATGGCTTTAAGATGTTAAGTTTATGCTTCCCAAAGGCATTAAATAATTCACAACTCCTTATGAATATGCGTGCACTGTTTCTAATTTCTATTTGAAGCATTCTGTACTAAGCATGTTCTAAAAGAAATTTGACCTGCTGCACAATGGTTTCCAATATGTGCAATATGTGTTGTCATTTGGCATTTACAGTTAAATGCATTGTCCATTTGTAGACGTATCGTCATAGTTACAGAGGGATGTGGAAGTTGTCAAGTTTGTTCGAATGCAGACTTTTTTTTGCCGTCTCAACCAGTTACCGGAAACAGCCTGTACCTGAATAAAGAAGAGGACAAAAAAATCACAGCATATCCACGGGGTGAATGATGATGCGTGGGCGAAGCTCCTGAGGGGAAATAATCGAAGGTGGCGAGAAACGTCGAAAACGTCGAAAACGTCGAAAACGTCGAAGGTGGCGAGGAACTCTTCCAACGAGACGAACGATCCTCTCTCCAAAACGTCATGCATCTCTTCGTACCGTTGCTTGAGTTTCTGACGATGTGCCTTCTCGGCCTCGTCCTCGGTCGGAGGAAAGGGGACTACAATCCTAGTGATTTTCGTTATTAACTGATTTGGGGGCCAAATTAGTTCGTTAAATCGAGTTTTAAATGTACCTCACACTCGGGGAGTCAAGTTTATGCTGCAGTTCATAAACTAGAGGTAGCAGCCTGGACACACAACGCCATCTATTGAGCCATTCATAAACTAAACTAGAGGTGGCTACATACATACGGAGGAGGGAACGACCCACACGCTAAGGAGCTTCGCCCCTAAAAAACCCCTCAACTTCAATTCATCTGCCACCTTGTCCGTTTTTAAATCAGCTCAGCAGAAGCTCAGGCACATGAAACTTTCAATCCTTTAATGTAACTTAGTGTGCGATTGAGAACGGATGTATTTGTGCGCTGAAGCTCAATATGCCTCTTAACTTCATGGTGAAATAACGGACCCAGCTTTCCAATCACTTTATCACAGTAATGCGACATACTCGAATTATATTGCAGTTTCTCACAAGAATCACTGAGCTCCACAATTTTCACAGCCCCCTGGTTTCACAACATAAGAGTGCTGTGGATGCGATATTAGATTGCGCATGATGTCTACATGGTGACATTGACGGATACTCTGCTGTGTAATGCAGGCAACATGCTCTAACAAACAAACTTTGCTCTTCTTGTGCAGGCGATATCATGTACTATGACGAAACTGGTCGTTTCTACTTCGTGGACCGAGTGAAGGACATGATCAAGTGCCTTGACCAGCAGGTTTCATCCGCCGAGCTCGAGTCGCTGCTGCAGAACCACGAGTGCGTCGCCGACGCTGCCGTGGTGGGAATACCGCTCACGGAATATGGAGACGCGCCAGCGGCGTTTGTTGTTTTGAAAAATCCGAAGGCCACTTCGGCGCAGATGGCCAGCCAGCTGAAGGCGTACGTCGCTGGTAAGTCCACACGGCATCGAGATTGCGGTGACGATCACCACTTGACCAGGAATTTAGTGGGATTTGCACCAGATTGCGAACATACTATAAAAGCGCCTGTAATCTGGCCATATTTCTATTGGCTTCATATTTAGGAGGCTGTGACGTCACCGCATACGCTGCACAAAGCGTCTGTCCCTTCCGGCTTCAGTTTGAGCACCTCGTTGATTTTGCTATTTAAGATTATTGGTGTGTCTGAGCAAGCAGAACCGCTCTGCCTGCTACACGACAATCATGCAGTACCGATGGAAAGTATCCATATGAGAATATGGATAGATAGAAAGACTCTTTTTTCTAGCCCATTAGGTCTCACTAGTTTGCTAGCCCGAAGCGGGACGCTCCCACATTGTGACCGAAAGGGATAGCCTATCGGCCGCTTAACGGGCCCGTTGGACTCCCCAAAACTGCTCTTCTAAAGTGAAACTGCGAAGAACTGCTTCCCACCGCTCTTCAGTGGTGTCCTTGTCGCTGCGTAATGCGGACAAGTGCCAGAGCATGTGCCTTAGATCTATGGGGGCGTTGCATCTCTTGCGTGTTTTAGGAGTACAGAACTCCCGACATATATATTGCTGATTAATAGGGGTTCGGGTACGTTCTTGTTTGTAAGAGTCTTAGCATAATCGCCTCAGCTCTATTTAATTTACTGTGCAGAGGGGGGAGGATCCTGCGTCGTAAGTTTCGCTGGCTCGATGTACGTCAGCAGGCAATCCCTGCAATCTGGAACCTCAGCATCGTGCCACCTTGTGGCTGCATGGGTGGCGGGTCCTCGCCCAGCATTGTGGGCAGAATTGCCGACGTTCGCGGAAGCGCCACTTATTTCTCTCATATGAGCAGGAAACCAGATGATCGTGGGGGGTTTCACGACCTTTGCGTCGAGAATTGCCAGGTCCTGTCTAGAGACGACGCATTTGGCAAATGCTCGGACGACTGCCCTGGAGTCGCTGTCGATCGTAGATCTCTTTATGTCTAAATGTGTCCATGCGATCGCTACTTGTTCTGCAATTTCTCGTTTTGTGGTGTACGTGGAAGCCGAGTTAATTTCCCATTTGCCGTTAAGACCACTGTGCGTTAAGGCCACTGTTAATGCCCACCTATAGGGTATAAAAGCGGCGTCGACGAACGAGCAGCCTTCAGCCACATTTTGACAGCTTAGCATGAAACCTATTCCCACAGTGCGTGGGACCTGCAGTATTTTTTAAGATTTCTTTAGTAAGACTTTGGCTCTGGCTTGCCTTAAGCCCACGTTATAAACGGGGTGAGAGCTTCTTAGGACAGACATCACTGCGATATTCCCGCGGATCTTTGGAAATTTCACCCTGATTTTATCTATTCCTATAATTTGTATGCCAATCCGTTTGAGGATGTCTCTTCTTGATCGCGTGGTGGGGAGTCTAACAAACTCAGCTCTTTCTAGTGCCTCCGCAATTTCTTCCAGTGTATTGTGCATCCCTGATTGAATTAGCGTTTCATTTTCCGTGTACATAAGGAGCCCAACAGCTACCTTTATTACTTTCCTTAACAATGCATTGAGCTCGTTCCTTTCGGATCTCTGCCACTCGTGCATGGCTGCTACGTAGAAGTGGCAAAGTGCAAAGTCGTGGACTAGCTTGACGGCGCTGTCATCTCTTAGCCCATGTCAGCGGTAAGTTACTCTTTTTACGAGCCTGATAACGTTGTCGACTTCCTTGCGATCGTAGAATTGTTTGATTACTCGACCCATTGGCTTCTGTCACCAAGCCTAGGACTCGGATGGCGCTCCCGCTCGTGGCATTCAGCGTTACGCCGTTCTCCCCAGGAGCAATCCATGTTTTAGGTTGGCGGCCTCTTCTCTTAGGTCTGTATAGTAGGAGGTCGGATTTCTTGGGTGAGTGTCGGAGTCCCGTTGAGACGAGCTGCTTTTCATGACGTTTACGACTTCGAATAGCCTTTGTTCTATTTCTCCGTCACTGCCTCCAGCACATCATATCGTCGTCCTCGTAAATGGTTCTATGCCTTCTGTGTCTTCGAGTATGCTGGCGAGACCAAATATGGCGATATTCAAGAGAACAGGCAAGATTGACCGCTCCTCGGAGTGTGCCTCGGTTGCCTAACTTCATCGTATCCGATGTTAGGTTCACAGCCTAGATTGCGATCATCCTTCCTCTGAAAAAGGCCTCGACGTTTTGCTGAAAGCTACTTCCCAGACCGATGTTCGAAATGATGTTGAGTATAAACATATGTAGGATGTTATCAAAGTCTTTCTCCACACCAAACACCTAAAGCGCAAAAAGGACAAGGGACGAGACGAGTAGACACACAGTGCACTAACTTCCAACAAATTTATTGTGAAAAATTCACACTCTATACCAAAACCGTCACGTCACGGCTATGCTGGATCAGTGCAGGCGCAAGTAGGCAATCTCTTTTGCTTTTTATAGGTGTATAGAAGGGGCGCTAACACAGTAATCTAGTAATCTTCTCAGCTTCTATAATCTCCCTAGTGCGGTTATCTTTGCTTTTACCAATTAAGACACATTTATCAAAGAGAGACCTGCAACCTCTACACTTATTCATTGTTTCACAAGTTCCCCGTCTTCTTCTTTTTTTATTTTCTACATTGTACTTGCGCTCTCGAAAGCGATCATTAAGGCAGCGACCGGTCTGGCCTAGTGTCATCCACATGAGAGAGGAAGTTGGTAAACGACACCTTCCTTGCAATTACCCAACGGTGTTTGGTGCTTTTTCTACAGTAATACACCACAGGCCGGTCTGCTTTATTTATTTATTTATTTATTTATTTATTTATTTATTTATTTATTTATTTATTTATTTATTTATTTATTTTATTTATTTATTTATTTATTACTAATACCCCAAAAGCCCCTGAACGAAGGGGTTTTACATGAGGGGTGGGCTTATCTAGTAAAACAGCTCTTCTTTGATGTTTGAAGATGACTGGGTTACATTGCATCACTGCGTTAGTGGGAAAGGTCAATCCAGTCCCTTGATGTCTCGGTGAAAAACGAAGAGGCAAGCGAGACTGTGTGAGCTTCAGGAAGGGTATACGGTTTTTCCTGGTTTGTCCGGCTTGAGTAACTATGCGCAGAGAGAATGAGATCTGTTTGAGGTGATTTATAAAAGAATCTATGCAAGAGAGAAAGACGGGCGACTTGACGGCGTGATACAAGGCTCGGAAGGATGGCTTGGGTTTTCAGTTTGGAAGGGCTGGAAGAATAGGAATAGTCCGATAAATTGAAGAGGACGGCACGGCTTTGGACAGATTCGAGTTGTTAATGTGGATGTGTTGGTGAGGATCCCATATAGCACATGCATACTCGACTTTGGGTCTGACTAAACTGCAATAGGTCAGAAGTTTGACAAAGGAGGGTGCTAAACGGATATTACAGTGTAGAAAACCAAGAACGCGATTTCCAGAAATTGTTATGCTTACTATGTGCGAGTGCCATGATAGATCAGGAGTGATATTAATTCCTAAATACATATAGGTGCTAACAGGCGATATTGCAGAGCCACATATCATGTAATCGCGAGTAGGGTATGACATATTGAGATGAAAATTAAGAAGGGAGGTTTTTCCTGCTTTTAATGACATCAACCACTTGTGGCACCAAGTTTCAATTTGACAGAGGTCGGATTGGAGGGATGAAACATCGTTATTGTTGTTAATAGGACGGTATAGTACGCAGTCATCTGCAAGCAGCCGAATTCTTGAGGGAATGTTAGTTGCAAGATTGTTGACATTAATGAGAAAGAGCAAGGGGCCATGGACTGTGCCTTGAGGCATTCCGGAGGTAACGGGCGCGAGAGGAGAAGAATGTTCATTAACGTAGACAATTGCTGACGGTTACTTAAAAAGCTTTGGACCCACTTGAAGACATGATGATGAAGGTTTAAGCGTGAAAGTTTTAGAAATAGACGGTTATGTGGTACCTCATCAAAGGTCTTTTGAAAGACCAGAAATAGTGCGTCTGCCGGAGTGTTTGTATCAAGGTTAGAGCTGATGTCGTTAATGAACAGAGCTAGTTGAGCATCGCAAGCAAGGCCTTTCTGAAAACCGTGCTGAATGGGATGAAAGAAATTAACAGAGGTAAGAAACTTCGCAATTTCCGAATGAATAATGTGTTCCATTAATTATGAACATACACTTGTTAGGGAGATGGGTCGATAGTTTCTGGGTGAAGCCGGCTTACCTTTTTTTAGCACTGGAATGACCTTTCCCACCTTCCAATCCTGTGGGAGGATACCAGTAGGAAATGAGTGCTGGAATATGCAGGATGTGTTTACTGATGATCATGCCTGGCCTCCACACGTATTACAATCTACGCATATTTCCAGTGAACTTCCGATGCTTGACATTGTATTTTCCATTGATAGCATAATGTCTCGTATAGAACATCTTAAGATCACATCATGAGCTGGTTTTAACGAAATCAATTCGAAGTTTTTACTCAATACTAAGTGCATTGCTGCTGCTTACTTTTGTCTTTTGTATTTGCAGTCCATTTAAGCAGGTCACTTACCCGGCGACTGCAAAGTGGGAATGGTCGTTCCCATCCATAACTCTGGCAGTAAGCAGTCACCATTGAATTATCATCCATGAAGCATACCATGAAAAATCATCGAGCATGTCATTTATTCACAAATCATGGCCTTCCTAGATTCAAACGACTTTTTCATTTTTCGCAGCAAGATTTCCGTAGAAGTTTCTCTTGTGAAACTCAGCTAGCTAACTTCCTTCATGATTTACACTTAAATTTAGACTGCAAAAAAACAAACTGATTCCATCTTTTTAGATTTCACGAAAGCGTTTGCTAAAGTGTCTCATCATCTTCTTCTTTTTCAACTTTCTAGCTTAAACATTAAATCTAGCGTTCTTAATTCGATCGAAGCCTCTCTAAGGGATCGCCTATAATCGGTTTCTTTTTTCAATGAGCATATTTCTAACCCCCTTCGAGTAACGCCCGGTGTCCCTTAGGGTACTGTATTGGCCCCTCTACTGTTCTTGATCTACATAAACGACTTACCTTTGCAGGCTTCATGTCGCATTCGTATGTGCCCCCATGACTGCGTCATTTATCGTACCATTACTAACTCATCTGAGCAGCAAGTACTTCAAGATAACATTAACTCTATTCAAGCATGGTGTGATCAGTGGGTCATGGCACTTAACCGAACAAAATGCAAATCATTATTTTCTCATGTCGTCAAAACCCTTTAACTTTCCCTGACACAATCGGTAACGTTGCTTTGGACAGAGTGGAATCCTACAAGTGCCATTGCAATAAATGTACTAAGTGTACAGGTTGCAGGCCGCTCTTTTATAAATGTCTTAGTTGGTATAATCAAAGATAAGCCTATACTGGGGAGATTCTAGAAGTTTCGAAGATTCCTAGATTAGGAAGTTACTGTGTTACCACCCCTTGAGTACATGTATAAAAAAAGGAGATTGCCTACTTGCGCCTGCGCTAAACCTGCACCACCGTGACGTCACAGTTTTGGTATATAGTGTGTGCATTTTTCACACTAAAGTAGTTGGAACTTAGCACAGTGTCTGTCTACTCGTCTCGTCCCCTGTCCTTTTGCGCTTTAGTTGTTTGATATGTACCAACAAGCCCAACTTATTTATTTATTTATTTATTTATTTATTTATTTATTTATTTATTTATACGCTTTATACTTTACACGTTTTCTTCATATCCAGTGCCAGTACTGGTCTCGTATCCCCATTCTTCAAGCTGATTATTTGGTGCTTGAGTAGGAACATTGCAGCTTGGGCAGATAGACCAGGTCAGATGCCTTTAATCGTGTGAGGGTAAAACTCGTTCTCTTCCAGATAACGAGGCAGCCGATTATATATTGCATGTTCAGCAGCTTTTTCACGCATGATGTGAGTGAGAGTGATCGTAGATTTTCGAGGCCAGGGTGCTTCCCGGTTTTGGGATTACAGTGGTGTTGACGTTCTTCCGTTGTAACATCACGGCTTTTTCACATGTCGTTAATTAGTTGAGTAAAGTACTCTGTCGAGTTCTCATCCGCATAGCAGAGTATATTCTTCGTTGTCCTCTCGGTCACCGGAGATCTTCCGTTAAGGTCTTCTAAAGCTTGACTGTAGTGTCAGCATCTGAAGTCGCGTTGCTTGTTCCAGTACATTCCACTCGAACAGGGAGTGGCTGGTGTGTGTCTTCCGCACATAGATATCTACCACGAGCTAAGCAATAAATTCCGACTATGAGTTGTTCTGCGCCACGTGGAGGATTTCGCCTAACGTGTTGCGTTGATTCGATTTCGTGTTGGCTTTTTGTAGCAGCTGCTTCCGTACACTCCAGGTTCCTTCCTCCCTTTCTCATTCGGCCATCTTTGGAGTTCCAAATTTCATCCCGCTTTTCCTTGGAAAGGCTTTACGGTGCCCCTTTATCGCTCGGTAAGTTTCGGCAATTTTCTTTCTCAACCTATAGTTGAGATTCTATGGGTAGAGTAGAGATCGTTTAGCTGCTATGACGGGTGCCAGTAGGCTGTCCACCTTGTCGTCTTGGAATCCGTTAGCAACTCTTTGTAGACATTAAGAATAAAGATGCTATCCTGATTACCAGATGTAGAGTTTGGGATGATTACCGTCATGATGTAGTCAAACTTGTTACGACTCATGTTAGGGTAATGGCTTATGTCCGTAGCCTTGTTACTAACTAAGGTTCCAACATCCCTACCCCTTGTGACTCTTCATCTCCGAGCGATACCCGGGCGAGGCGACGTTAGGGGTGGGCGTTTCCTGAACTATATTGACATGCGGCTTCTCTGCAGGTGGTATTGAATAAATTGTAGCAGGGGCGCCTTTCTCTTTTGGTAACCACTCTAGTTCCGTTGCCGCATTTTAAATTGACTAGTGTGTAGAGCCATATTGGTTAGACTGGGATCTATTATTCAGCCTAGTGACACCGTTCGAAGCAGTGCGTCGTACAAGAGGTGTACGGTCCTTGGGATTGAAAGCTGGGACCACCGTGTCGTTAAAATATTCTTCCATCTTGAATAATCTCTGAAGTGCGCTTTTCCATGGCTGCAATACCTGACTGAAATCGCGTCAGCCTCTCCTTTATTTGCTTGACCTTCTCGCTGAGGGCTGCGAACATTTCCCGGACTTTTGATCTTGCCTTGGTATGCGCTTGCTCACATGTTGTTACAGTCAGCTCTTCGGGCGTACGTTTCTCATTATCCGCCCCCCCCCCCCCCCCCCCCTGACTGGTATTGTCCATGGGGCAAGGAACATCTGATGGCTTGTAACCGCTGCTAAAAGAAGCTGGTTGCAGTTGTCTGAGGAGTCCATCTAAGTTATGCCATTTCCTTAATGTGCTTGCCTATCGTCATTCCCAGCTTGTCATTTTCTCTTTATAGTTGCGCTATCCTGTTATTTTCTACTCTGTTATACGCATGCTCTGTTGCCCGCTCGCGCGTTACCTGTGTTCCTTGCACTCTTCCTCGGACTCGATCGGCCCAGGTTGACTGCCGCTGACGATGTTCTTTTCGAGGGTCTGAAGACCCTACAGGAAATTAGAAGCGCACCTGCGACCCGTGTGAGGAGTTGCGTCCTCTAGCTGTGGATTGGCTCCGAGTCTCGAGCTGCTTCCGAAAAATTTTAGCCCAGTTGCACAAGTGTCTCAACGCTAGCGAAGCTGATGGGCACTTCGCTGGTTCGTGTCATCGTCGTAATCATCATCATCATCATCATCCCCACCACCACCACCACCACCTTTTCTACTACTTGCTCATCTCCATCTTCTTGATCTTCATCTTTTTCATCATCTTCTTTATCTTCGTCTTCTTCTGGTCACGCGTCGCTGAGACGTCATGCTACGTGATCATCTTCCGGTCACAAGTCGTTGTGACGTCATGTTAGTGCTTTGATAAGATCTCGAGGTCATACAAGGCTATGCTGGTAGATGTACCGTCGTCGTCTTTTTCTACTACCTGCTCATCTTGATCTTCCGCTTCTGCTTATTTCGGTCGCGTGTCGTTGCGACATCATGTTACGTGATGCAGCATGGTGTCGAGGCCTCACGAGGTTATGCTACTAGATGTAGCGTCGTTTGGTGGCGAAGCAAGGCTATTTGAACGTCATATTTCGTGGTACGATAAATTACGAAAAGCTTGTACGGCTTTGCTATTGAAACCGCCGGAGTTCCCCTTTGTCGAAGGCCTGCTTAAAATCCACAATCGAGCTTATCTCTAGCGAAATGTTATCATTTGCTCTGAAGAGATGAGCGCATCTTCCTGCCATACTGGCCGTGGCCCGTGACGTACCTAGGGCGGATGGAGTTTGTTTCATCATGCGCGCAGTAATGCAGGACGTCTTCGTTTGAATTACGTGGGAATTACCGTTGATCATCTTGGCTTTGTTTAGCTGCATTGGCAAGATAACTACAGTAAACCATAAGAGCTTTCTTTTCGCATGCGCTACAGAAGCTGTGATTGTGAACAGAGGGTACATGCTACTTCTTCCTAGCGCGAATGGTGTGCTCATTCTATTATTTCCTTGATTACAGAAAACAAGGAATCCTTCAAGCACCTTCACGGCGGCCTTGTTTTCGTTGAGAGGCTGCCAAGGAACGTCAATGGAAAAGTGATTAAGCAGCAGCTGAAGCAGTTGTACAAGACAGCTACAGTCTACTAGGGGACCACAAGCACCCGGATGAGGTGGTCTACATGAGGTCCTTGCATACAAACTTACAAACACGCGGACCTTAGTAAAACGACCACGAGAAGAAACCAAAGGAACATGACAAAACGGTCACAGCGCTGCAACGTGTTCCACTCGCTTTTCCCAGGAAAAGAGCGATAGGGAAAGCGGGTACTTTTGTTGTTCAGCTGTGCAGCGTGTTCCACACTTCTCATTTTTCATGTTATTAATCCTTGCAGTTTTTCTCGCATTTGTTTGTTTACCGTTTCGATTGACGTGTATATAACAGACCTAAGGTGAATAAAGCTCTTTGAGTTGGCACTTCGTACTGTGTTCTATGCTATGTAACTTTTCAGCGCTCTCCCATGCGTGGTATTCCACCAACCAGCGCATCAACGCGCCTTACTGACTAGCCTGCGCAATTGTCTTATCCACTGCGCAGCATGGTTAAATCTTGTTCCTTCTTTTTCTATTTTTATTTTTAGGCACATTTCCAGTCATATTTAACGATGGTGTTAAGAAAGCCAGCGTAAGCTTCAGGACCGACCTTCTTAGAGGCCATTGTAAATGCTTGGAGATCTGGCCAAGCGATCGGGCCATCAGGAATATCGAAGAGCCAAGTCTGGTTGCTGTCGGGGCTGCGCACGTCCCTTGTCGCGTGACGCATGACACAATACGACAAAACTGCTCCACGAGGCAGCGCTTCGTAATAATGATGACCCAAAACTTGAAGAAGATCGTTTCATAATGATGATGCTGATGATGCCTCTGTAATGGGTGCAGAGCTACAAAGCAGGTACGCCTGTGTTGTTTCCAAATGATTAATTCGCATTCGTTTTGCAATCCACTTTCCGCGACGCGTGGTGGCGTGTTACTATTCTGCAACGTAACATTACAATTGTTAATGCGGTTCCTCGGCAGGGTTCATACCTGTGAAGTTCTTTTTGCGGTGATTTTTCAAGCACAGGCGTAGCTTAGTGGTTGAATGCTCGACTGCCACGCAGAGAGAAGCTTCTGCGAAAGCTCCTCGGTCCTGGTTAATTTTTTCTAAAATAGCGCGATAGTGGTTACGGACACCGGCGGACACCGGCGGCGACGGCAGCGGCGGACAACTACGGCGCCAAAAAACGGCAGTTGTTGTGATCTCATAACAGCTTCCGCTGCAAAACATTTCAAGATGAAGAACTGTGAGTCGGCCTATAGTTGGAACAGATCCATTTTTTTTTCGCAAAACCTTTAGCGCACAAACACGACCACGAAGACTAGAAAAAGAGCGCTCGTCCTTTTCTGCTCTACTCTTCGTGGTCGTGTGTTTGTGCGCTAAAGGTTTTGGGGAAAAAAATTCAAGATGGATTCAAGATCATTAACTAGAAGCATATGGGATCACTGGACCTGCTCTAACGTTTTTAAAGCATTATTTAAGTGACCGAGAGTTTGTGGTTTACGCTCGTGAAACATTCTCTCCTCCTAAAATAACTAACCAAGGAGTGCCGCAGGTTCGATTTTGGGACCACTGATTCTTCCCTTTATATTAATGATTTGCCGGACGTCACTGATTTATGCCACTATGTAATGTACGCTGATGATACAGCTGTATCTGTACCTGATAAATGTATGAATTCACTACTAAATAAGCTAAATATGTCAATTGATCACCAAATTAAATTATATAACATTAACGAACTAGTTAATAATCCATCTAAAACTAAATTTTTGGTTTTCCATCTACACCAAAGGCCTTTAATTGATTCTCCTTCCTTAACATAAGAAATCGTTTTATTCCCATGAATGACTCTGCCGTAGTTTTAGGTGTGACATTGGACAGCCATCTGAAGTTTCATCTTCACATCAATCATATTAAAAAGAAGTCGGCCTTCCGTATCCGTGCGCTCATCAAGGCTCGCCAGTATTTTTCACCTCCTGCATTCCTTTCACTTTACTTTGCATTTATCCATTCTCATATTAACTATGGCGCTTGGGGTAATACATAGGATTGTTATCTTCATTCCATCCAGCATATACAACATCAAGAAATGCGCATAATAACGTGCAGCTGTTCGCGTTCAGATGCCTTTAGCCTGCTTAATGAGCGCAAAATTTTATCGGTTAAAAAGTTATTTCAGAACAACAAAGGTATAATGTTTATTAGTTACTTAATTCCCAGCTCTCCCTTGAATATATTGAACGTAGCTCCCTCAAGGATACTAGTTACCGTAAGAAAACATCTAAATTCTCTACTATTCAACTTTGGAATAGTTTACCTGTCGAACTTAAATCTGTGCGCACGCTTTCACTTTTCAAAACATCAATAAAATGTTTCCTTTTAACTGCTGATTACTCAACTTAGTTAACGTATAAATATTCTTTCACTTGTCCGCACTTATTTTATTTGCGCTTATTTTTGTTTCCTGCATGAGTTGTTTTCATTTCTTTTGTGCACTTTTTCTACTTTATTACGTATTGTTCGTGTTGTATTTGACTTTGCGTTGCATTGCTTTGTATATTGTAGTTCGCATTTTGCTTTTTATTTTATTGTATTGCTATTATCTCATTTTGTATTTCAACTATTCTGGCATGTTGCTGTTTCTTTTGCCTTGTAAATGATTATTATTACCACCTGCTCATCTTCTGCCAATTGTTTTAACTCACTTTTGTTGTAGTTTTTAACTGAGGGTCCCGTTTTCAGTATTCATACTCTGGGACCCTCATCTGTATACAAGTATTCTGTAACTTATGCTTATAACTGCTCATGCTTATAACTGCTCATGTAACTCATGCTTATAAACTGAAACTGAGAACACGAACTACTTATGACTCCTTTACCTTCCATTATTGGAATTCGCCTTATGCGGTCACTTTGTTGTTGTTCTTGTTGCTTTATTTTACGCGATATTCATTCGGCTCACTTATGGAGACTCGGTCCCAAGAACTTGGGTAAATATTGCACAGACAGCTGTGCAGACAGAAGCCCAAACCGCAGCTCGCCGTCGATGCCGGGCAGAGAGTTCGTTTCGTTCTCGGAAAAAACGGATCATCAAATTTTCAAAATCGGTTTTGGTTGGTCCTTAATTAAATAGGTTGTAAATTATAACATTCAATCATATCTGGCGCATTCGTGCATCCCGAGGCCCGGCAATGCGGGCATGAATCATAGATAGATAGATAGATAGATAGATAGATAGATAGATAGATAGATAGATAGATAGATAGATAGATAGATAGATAGATAGATAGATAGATAGATAGATAGATAGATGCTTAAATTTCCCAGATTGCAATATGATTTGAAGGAGCCCTCAGGCCCGTTTAGAACACTTTCATGCTGAATCCAGAAATGTTATTGCCTCTCAGTCTCGAAAAATTCCTCTTACGTCCTAATTCTAGGCAAGTGCCATTGATATTTGGGCCATTGGTTGATGTTGCGGAAACGTACTTTGGCATTCTTTCGAGAGAATTCTAGGTGTCCGTATTAATGAGGCGTTTTCCCTTGCACTCCTGACCGTACTTGCTTTCGTGACGACTGCAGTTCTTTGAGCCACGGCGATAAGCAGTCCACCGACAGCAGCTGTCCATTCTCACTAGGTAAGGTGCCGCCGATTGTCCCAGATGAGAAGGAGCAGGAGCAAACTGTCGTTGAGTTAACGGGGAAACAACAAGAGTTCCTCGTGTAGTCGAAGCCGGAGGCGTTCAAATACTAGCCGCGCCGACAGTAACTCGCGCTGAAATCGTAGGAGTTGCAAGCGACGCTGTAGTCGTCTGAGAAGCATCCGGTGCTCAATCAACTCGATTAGCAGACATTGCTCGTTTAGTAACTGGTGCGCCATTTGCAATAGCCTTTGCGACGGCAGCAGGCGCCGGTCCTTCCCAAACACGTACTCGGTCTCTGTAAGCGGAGCGGATCTGGTCTACCTCACGGGCCTCCTTCGCTGGTTCAAACGGTAGACAGAGCAGCAAGTCCTCCGCTTCCTTTAGGCGTACGCTGAACCCTTGGCACCAGTCGCTGCAACGGGAACGGACGTGGGTTCACCGACTTGATGGCGATGATATTGACCAATGCATCATGACATGTACCCGCTATCAGAGAAAGTGTTCTCGAGTCGAACACTAGGGGGAATATGAAAAAAAAATGCCGATGATTCCTTTCTTAGATTGATTGATTTGTGGGTTTAACGTCCCAAAACCAGCTCTGATTATGCGAGACGCCGTAGTGGAGGTCTCCGGAAATTTCGACCGCCTGGGGTTCCTGAACGTGCACTGACATCCTTTCTTGGAGGAATCGCTATAACACGAAAGTGGGATGTGTGGGAAGCAGAAGAATGTTGACTGAACATCGGAAGGAACTTGGTCAATTGCTATTGGTATTTGGCTAGCATCGCACCGTTTGACATAGGTGAA